>VWYI01042060.1:249947-281364 GCA_013399455.1 Anthoscopus minutus
TATGGCTCCCGCCACCCTACCGTGGTTCGACCCAACACCGCCCCCCCCACCCCGCCGTGGTTCAGCCCATGCTGCGCCCTCCGTCCTCAACTCCCCCTTCCCCCAATCACGGCCCTGCTGGTGCTGCTTTACCCCCACACACGATCATGGTTCATCCCGAGGGACCCCAGCCGCGCTCACCTCCCCCCCCCGCCCTGCCCTCTGCGTGGTCCGTCCCGCCGCCCCTCACTCACGTGACCGCGCGCTCCCCAGGGCCCCGCCCCTGAGGTGACGTCAGGGCGCGTGGCGGCGGCGGGCGCGCGCGGGGGCTGCCGGGACCGCCCCCCCCATCCCCTCATGATCCTCGGGCGGATGCGCGGGGCGGGGATCGCCCGGGCGGGTGAGCGGGGATGGGGCACGGGGCTCACACCCTCACGGGGACCGTAGGCTGGGCGGCGCAGCCGGCCGCGGGGTGCCGATACCTTCACAAGGGCCGTGTACAGAGAGGGTCTAACCAACCCGAGGAGCTCGGTCACTCACAGGTGTCCTCGGCTGAGTGGCTTCGGGGCTTTCAGCCCCTCACGGGGGGCCTGGAATGAGGAGTCCTGGCCGGGTCCGGGATTCTCAGCCCCTCACAAGGGTTCTTGGCTAGGGGTGCTCAACCTGCCCTGGGGTGCCGAGCTCCTCACGGGGTTCCTCTGCTGAGGGATCCTGGGGTGTTCCACCCCTCTTGGGGGCCCTGGGTTGAGGAGTCCTGGCTGGCCTTGGGGTGCTCAGGCCCTCACGAAGGCCTTGGGCTGAAGGGGTCCAGCAGGCCCCAGGATGCTCAGTTGGTAACAGGGTCTGCACTGAGGGCCCTCAGCCCCTCCTGGGAGCCCTGAGCTGAGGGGTCCCAGCTGGCCCCTGCTGCCGAGTGCCTCATGGGGGTCCTCAGTCCTTTGGCTGGGGGGTCTCGGGGCACTGAGGTGCCGACTTGGGGGTACTGATCCCCCTCAGGAGCCCCTGAATGAGGGGCCTGACACAGGGCCCCGGGGAGGCTGAGTTCCCTCTGATCAGCTGCCTCCTGCATGTCCTGTGTTATCCGTGGGGGATGGCTGAGGGGGGTGGGACAGGTCACAGCCCCACAGGCCTGTCCCTGGGCTGGCTGTGTGCCCTTCCCAACATCTACACTGGGTCCCCATCACTGAGCTGCTCCAGGGTGGCTCCAAGATATCCCTGGTTAGGTAAACCAGACAGTGGTGTGGAATCAGGGGTTTGTGGGCACTGTGGGGTAAGAGGGTTTTAGGGATAGGTATTCCTCAGGTATCCTAAAACAAACACGTGTGGAGAAGTGGATGGCAAAACCACACCTGTGTGAGCTTCACCTCTGTTGAGGTTTTCCAAGGTGGGTAAACCAGATTCATCCTACAGGTAGGTTAAACTGGTCTGGTTTACCAGAGGACATGGTCTGGGAATAACTGGTTTGGACGTCCCTGCTTTCTGCAGTGACCTTGAGCAAGTGGCTTGTGTTCCATCTGCAGCATCACTATTCCTTGCAAGCCAGGAGTGCAGCCAGTGGAGAGGCTAATTAGTGCTTTTTAGGTAATTATTTCCAGGAAAAAGGTGGCTGAGTTCCAGCCCTGTACTGCTGTGGGATGCTCTCCTCCTCACAGAATCTCAGGATGGGTAAAGTGGGAAGGTTGGAACCTCCCTGCTCCTGTGCTGCAGATAATTCCCTGTCTGTCACAGCAGGAGCTCTCTCCCTCTTTGGAACCTGTCCCAAATCTTAGAAAGGTGGGGATGGCACCTTTATTACAGACCTGCTAAAAATAGGGTTGAGATTATAATCCTAATCTGAGAGACCTTTCTCAAGGCTCCAGGGAAACTGTGCTTTAATCTTCTTTTCTTCTTCATAAGGGGGCTTTGCCTTTCCTGCAAAGCCTCTCTACTAATCAGTTTTAATTTGTTTAACTCTTGTGATGTCTGTCCTTTGCTTCCCTGGTTATGTTGCCACCTATGAGGTAAAATCCAGGGTGAATTTAGCAGCACAAACAGTCTGGGAACCATTCCTTGCCTTGGGAACATCCTCCTGTGACCACCTGTGTTTTTACAGACCAGAGGTATTTTTGTGACTGTTTGTCCTCAGTCCTAGGTGTGGGAGATAATTAATACTGTTAATTAGTTTGGCTGTTCTCTTGCTGATTAACTCTGCAGTGGTTTTGGTGGATTAGGCTGGATCCCAACCCATTTTTAGGAAACCCTCTGTTCTGTATATTTGGAAATTGGCTGCTCTGAAAATGCCAAAATCTGATAAGAGGGCAAAAAAAAGTGAGCTTCTGCCTAAAATAAATACATCTTTGTGACATTCCTGCTGCAGCTTGGAAATGTGGTGCACTGATGGATTCCTGGAACCAAACAGGAGAGAGAAAAAAGCCCCATATCCTCCAGATCTGGGCTTTTGGGGATTTGTTTGTTGCTTTACCTGTGGGGTGGGGGGGGGGAGGAGCTGTTTGGAAGGGATGGGGGAGCTGGGAATGAGGGCAGGGACATCATGGGATTGCCTTGGGAAGTTGTGGATGCTCCATCCCTGGAAATGTCCAAGGCCAGGCTGGATGGGGCTTGGAGCACCCTGGGATAGTGGGAGGTGTCCCTGCCCCTGGAGGGGTAGAGCAAGATGGGCTTTAAGGCCACTTCCAACCAAACTTTCCTGTAACTCTATGAAATTCCCAGTTAGCCATCTTTCCTCCTGTGAGGGCCCAGCTCTATTATCTGGGAGTGGAAATGGCTTTTGTTCCCTCTCAGTTTTCCTCTGGACATCTCTAGCAAGAGAAGGCATTCACAAGGGAGGCAGGAGGAAACACCTGCAAGTCTTTAGGTTTATTTTTAGCTGTTTTGAAAGAAGTGAGATGTGATGACAACCCAGGTGTCTTTTCTCTTAGTTATGAGTGTTTTGGGGGAAGAAAAGGGAGTGAAGTTAAAGGAGAGGGTCCCACTGTGGAGGTGGTTTGGATCTGTGAGCAGGAGAAGGAGTTTTCCTCTCACCTTTGTGGTCGTGGACCTGAGATGAAGCTGTGTGGATTTGGTCCAAAGGAAAAGGAATGATCCTGCAGAAGGAAAGTGCCTGGAAGTGTTCCAGGTAGGATGGAGCTTGGAGCAGCCTGGTCTAGTGAAAATTATCCTTGCCTGTGGCAGGGGTTTGGAATTTGATGGTCTGGAAGGTCCCTTCCAACACAAACTATTCCAGGCTTCTACACAGACAAAACCCCTGACTGCAGGGACAGGGACAGCTTTGCTATTCCATAATTCCAGACCAGCAAGGACTGGCACCCCTCAGCCTTTTGGAGCTGTTGGATGCAGCTTTGCCAGCCAGGAGAGCAGGGAGTGGAGGAGGAACCTCGAGGAGAGATTAAAGCTCAGCAGGATTGTTCTCATTGGCCATCTTCAAATTGTGGCTCGTTAATTAAGGCTTTAGGAGCTCACAAATAGCCCAGCTGTGTCCCCAGGAGCCTGTGCTGCTGCCAGGGGCTGCACTGCTTTCCTTGGTGGAAGGGAGCACAAGGAAAAGGTAAGGACAATGTTGGAGCCTGCTCCCAGCCCATTCCTCTTCCCAGTTAGTCTGGAGTTGAATGAAATGATTGGATTTGAATGAAGTGATTTAGGCAGCTTTCAATTTCTACTGGTGTTTGCTATGGGGCAGGTGAAATTTTGAGGGAGAAGAGGGGCAAGGTCTTTTCCTTCTGACTGGGATTTGTGCATCCAGCACAGTTTTGGCACAGCTGGATCCCAGAAGGGAATCTGGAACACCTGGAAATCCATGCTGGCATGCCAGTGTCACTTGTGGGGTTTTGGGGTGCTTGTGGAAGCTGGTGTGTGATGAAGGAGCATTGTTTGGGGGCAGATGTGTTGTAAAGCACTTTGGGATGAATTTGTGTGGAGTGTTTTCCAAGGAAGGCTTCGGGCTCACCTGATGGAATTAATGGGAGAGAAGAACTGAGGGACAGGAGAGGGGGAAGTGCTTTGGGTAACTCCTCAGGGACTGCTCTGCTCCCTTGCTGCAGGCACTGAGAAGCATTTCCCTGGTGCTTTCTTCTGGTATTGAACATTTAGGCAAAACCTGTGTGCTATGGAAATGATGGAAGTTTTAAGGACCACGGGAATGGTAGGAAGGCCCCCAAAGGACTTTCCTAGAGTTCTGGTTTAGTGATGATGGAGCCTAATCCGGCAATGTGGGGATGAGATTGGTCCTCCCAAGATTTCATCTGTTGGATCTCTGAGGCTGCAGCACTCGGAGGGCACTAAGCAAAGAAAAAAAAGAAGGAATTTCTTTATGGATGATGCTTGACCGTGGGTGTTTTCACCGCCCACGTTGCCGCTGTTGGCACCTCCTTCGCCTTTGTGCATTAATATCCCGTCCCTTGGCGCAGCCTGGGATGAACTGCGGTCAGACAAGTACCCTCAGGAGGGCAGAGGGAGATGTTGTGTAATTCTGGCGGCTGTCGTGCTGCCCGAGGGAGGCGGGATTTGGGGCTAAGGAGGCGTCCCGCTCCCGCAGGCGGGGTCAGGGAGAGGGAGCCCGGCGGGATTAGCCCGCGGCGCTCTGGTGAGACAGCATTTGGCTTAAGGCTGTTTGAAAAGTGATGTGTAAGGTCAGGGTGACATTGCTATGAGCTAATTTAAAATGGAAAGGCATTAGCTGATTCTTGGCTGCTGGCTCCCCAGGCCACGCCCAGCCCAGGAGGCTAAAATAATGTTTTTGCAGGGATTTTACTGCTTGCTGAAAGTAACTGTTTTTAAATAGGAGGAACGTGTTTGATTTGTCCCACTCTCTCCATCACTTCTGGTTTGGAAGCTGCTGATGGATGAGTGTCCCCAGTGCTACCCCCTGCACCTTTACACAGCATTTCTTCCCTTTCCCATGTGGATAATTAACCTTTCTTCCTCTCCAGAGACACGGGAGCATGAAAACACTCTTTTTTTCTGGCTGAAGAAACAACTACAGCAAGTTCTGTGTGGCCCCAGGCTCTTTTGTTCACCTGTGCCAGGAACTGATCTCTGGGATCTCCTTCTTTCTTGCCATGAAACACCTGCAGATGGGGTTGGTGCTTCAGGAAGCACAGGAATAAAGCCCTGAGCGTGTTCATGGCAGTGATGGCACCTGAGTTCAGATGCTGTTGCAAGGGTTTGGAGCTGATGATGCAAAGTCTCATCTGCAAACTCTCCATGAAGTTCCTTTCTCCCTGTCAGAGGGAGGGGACTGTACCTCTGTCCCATGATTCCAAATGCCACCAGGCACAAATAGGGTTTTGTTCCTTTTAAGTGAGAGTTTTCCTTAGGATTTTGGTTCCAGTGAGATCCAGCTGTGATGGAAAACAGCTGGCTTGAATCATCCCAGTTTAGTGGCAGCTAAATCCCAGTTTCCTCCTCCTTTGGGTTGCATCCTATGAGCTTAACCTCAGTCTCTTGAGAAGTGTTTCTGCACTCACAGTACTTTTCATCAGCTGTAGGTGTGTGATCCTGCATCATTTCAGATTTTCCTGCAGGAATTTGTTCCCAGGGGCAAAGGATTGGTGCTGTTTTGAGGGGCTGAGCACTCCTGGGAATCCACAGCTGTGTTTCCACAGGTGTTTCTAACCAGAAACATTTTTGTGTCTCTCCCCAGTCATGCAGGGACCAAGGCCAGTGGTTCTGAGTGGCCCCTCAGGTGCAGGGAAAAGCACTTTGTTAAAGAAACTGCTCAAAGATTATGAGAACGTCTTCGGCTTCAGCGTCTCCCGTGAGTATCCAGGGATGGGCTGTGGAGGAGCTCAGAGCCTCTGTTTACACCCCAAATAATGGTTTCTCATGGTTTGTCTGTGTCCCAGTCTGTTTGTGGGCTCTTGGGGGTGTTTAAATAATTCAGGGCACCTTTTACTCTTGATAATGAGTGGCAAGTCTAGGATTGGTCTGGAGTAGCACCTTTCCAGGTTTGGTGACTCCCCAAATCTCTAGACACAACTTATAGAGGAATCAAGAACCTTCTGGGTGATTCTTGACTCTGAAAGTAACAAAATCCCCCCACATTTCTGCTTCAAAAGCCATTTGATTTTTCCATGGAGCTTTGTAATGTGTTTTTAGGTCCATTACTAAAATGTGTTTTAATGTCCCAACACTTTGTGTACTGCAAGTAAAATCTGTGCTTTGAGATCTGGATTCACCCCACTGTGAAAGAGCAAATACTGGATGTTTAAAAATTTAATGCTATGGGATGAGAAAAAAATTTAAATTATCTATTTTGTGTGTGTGTGTGTGTGTGTGATCCTATGCTCCTGATTCAATTGAATCTCTCATCTCACTCCAAACTAAACCTTATTTTTCCCCAAACTGCCTCTTGGTTGAGATTATTTTTTCCTAGAGATCCACGAGCCACTTAGACCTTGGCATTTCTTTGATCCTACAACACCCATGGGTGATGTACAGAATTTACAAAGCTGGTTTTTCTTTCTTTTTTCCCTATAGATACCACACGGCAGCCGAGACCCGGAGAAGTGAATGGCAGAGGTGAGCCTGGTGCAGTCAGTTTGGTCTCATTGGACTCTCCAAATAATTCAGATTTTCAAAGCTGGGCTCTCATTTTAGTTACTGTGCTCTGAACTTGAGTGTTGGGTGATTTGATTTTCCAGAGTTCCAGGTGGTTCTGGAGAGATATCTCCAATAGCCACTGCTTTGGGAAGTGCAGCTGCTTAATGAGATGGTTTTAGCTGCATTAATAGCTTGTGCCCAGCTGTTTTCTCATGTATTTGCATATTTAAGAAACAATCAAATGAGGTTTATTCTTCATTTCCAATGGCAGTTTTCTCTCTGAAGTGAAAGAAAGGAAATTCAACAAAAGATAGAGAAATATTCCTTTTTAATTAGTTCGGTTTTGATGTTCCCTTTTATCTCCCTCTCTCTCATCCCATTCTGATCTTTAATTAGAAATCCTTTCAAGTGAAAGGCCTTGCCATTCCTGCTGTACACCTGTAGGCAAGGGGGGAGAAGTTCCCACTGCACCAGGAATGGGAAAGGATATGAAAAATGGCATAGAGCAGCACTTCTGGCCACACAGAAAACTCCAGAATGTTTTGAGCAGGTGTTTGGACAGCTGGTGTGGAAGCAGGAAGTGAATCTCTGCAGTCTGCCAGCATTGGCTAAAGCAGATTTTAAGTGTCTTCTCCCCCTAAAAACCCATGGGTGTCATTTTGACCATGAACTTTACCTTCAAAGTGTTCATTTCTGTCCATTTTTCCCATTTTCCCTTCTCCAGACTATCACTTTGTGACCAGAGAGGAAATGCAGAAGGAAATTGATGCTGGTGAATTTATCGAGCACGCCGAGTTCTCTGGGAATATGTACGGGACAAGGTAGGTCAGGTGTCCCTGCCCGTGCCAGAGGGGCTGGAATTAGATGGTCTCAAAGATCCTTTCCACTCCAAATTAATCTGAGATTCTAGAACATCTCTCCAAGCCCCTGAGGATGTTCCTGCTCAGATGAGGGTTAAAATGGAGAATCCCTCTTGCATAGCAGAAGAGTTGAAGTTCTCACCAATCCTTTCTGCTACCTAAGTCTCATCAGTGAATAATAATAATACATGATTAAAAAGCTTGAGGCAATTCCTCATGTTGGGGAAGAGAAATTGTCTTTACAGCATATAAAAGCAAACAATTCAGTGCATCTTGTAACTCAGATGGAGCATCCATGTCCATCCAGCATCCTTCAGGAGAGCATGTGGAGTTAGTGGATCTCAGGAGAAGCAGAGTTCTCAGTGATTTTGCTCTTTGGTGAAGGTTTTCCATGTTTGTCACAGAATCCCAGGATGGCTTGGGTTGGAAGGGAGCTTTAAGATCATCGAGTTCCAACCTCCTGCCATGAGCAGGGAACTTCCCTCTAGGTGGTGAAGCTCTGCCAAGGCAGGAGTTTATGGACATCCCACCCATCCTGTGGGATAGTCACACCTGCTCCATACCCACACCTTCCAGCAGGCTTTTGCCAGCCCCTCTAGCAGGAGACAGCAGCTCCCCGCTCCAGCCAGAGCAGTGACACTTGGAGAAACTCTTTACCAAGAGCAGAGCAGGCTCTGTCCTCTCCTGCCACAGGCTGGGCACAGGGGAGCCCTGTGAGGTTCCCCCGCTGCTGGAGGGGCACACCCCAAAGCCCCCCAGGTGCTCTGACCCCTTCCCTGTGTGCTGTGTCCCCAGTAAAGGAGCTGTGCAGGCTGTGCAGGCCCAGAACCAGATCTGTGTCCTCGACATCGACATCCAGGGGGTGAAGAACATCAAGAAGACCGAGCTGAACCCCATCTACATCTCGGTGCAGCCGCCGTCCATTGAGATCCTGGTGAGCGCCCGCCTTGCTTTGCTGTTAGCAGTTAGAGGTAATCAGCTCTGCAGCCACGGGCTCCCCTTCCTCAGGGCTCTGCACTAGGTGGGGAGGACATTCCCTAGCATATCTCTGCCCAGCCCAGCTCCCCAGCCTCAGGCTCTCAGGGATGAATCTTCCTGTGTTTTGTTTTTTGAATCCTTCCTCAAATGTTTTTCACACGGACTCCATTGCAGCATGATCAGTTTTTAAATGAATTAATTGTGCTTCGTGCTGTGCTGAGATTTGCCTCCACAATTAAAATTAAACCCAGGGAGGCTGGTTCTTTGCAGCACCATAAATTCTGTGCCCCTCTGGTCTTACCCCTATGTAAGTGATTGCAGCTGGGACTCTTGCAGAAGTGGAATGACTGTCACGGTTCAGAGAGGGACAAGGACACGTGAGGACAACTCCTGACTCTCCCCTCTTGCTCTCAGTACATCAGGCAGGCTCTGTTTCTCGTTGAGTTTGTGGAGGAGGAAGCCAACAGCACCAGATGCCAGAGCCCAGCAGAGATCTCATTTCCAGCAGTACCTGGAAAAATAAATAAATGAGAGGGAGGTAAAAGAAACCTGGGACCCTGAACTCTGGGTAGGAGACCTCAAGCCCAGTTTGGCCACTGGTTTGCCCTGGGCTGTAAGTGAGGCCCCTCACCCTTTGCAGGGTGTTCTTATGTGCCCATGGTCACAGACAGCACCGGCCTGAGGGTGGGGGTGGTTTCTGCCTGCAGCTTTCAGAGCACTCAGTTCTTTAATGTCTTTGTCCTTGGGCTTAGGAGAAACGACTCCGGGACCGAAAGACTGAGACAGAGGAGAGTTTACAGAAGCGTTTGACTGCAGCCCGTGTGGACCTGGAGCTCAGTAAGTCCTTGCAGTGGTGTGTGCAGGCAGAGGGGATGCCTGGGTGATTTGGGAGCTGGTTTTTGTGGGAACATCTGGTTTGTGCTCTCCAGCAGTGCTGGCAGGACTTGCCATGAGCTGAGTCAGATCTCTGCTGCATTTCCTACTGCAGTTCCTTGGGGGTGGTTGGCAGAGCAGTTCAGTAGCAGCAGCTAAAATAATAATAATACTTAAAAATAATTTTAATGTGCCACAGGACTTTGTGCATGAGAGCTGACACAGGGAAGGAAAATTCTCCTCTAACTCTGTCCTCATCTCCTTCCCCAGGTAAAGAGCCTGGGCTGTTTGACCTGGTCATCATTAATGATGATTTAGAAAAGGCCTATTCTGAACTGAAGGAGGTGCTGCTGGAGGTGAGTCCTTGGGGATTTTTTTATTCCTCATTCCTGGGTCAGGCAGGTGAGGGTCTGTTCTCAGGCAGCCACAGAAATGTCACTTGGTCTGCTTTGAGCTGCTGAGGGACAGATTGAGTACAAGTGATGATGGATCAGTGGCCTAAGAATGGGAAATTAATCCAACACAATCCTAATTTGGGCCAAAATAAACATTCATCTCTGCAGAGAAGGGGATTCCTATTTCTGGAGCTTCCAAGTCAAACCTTGCCTTGTCCCTAGAGGTGAACTCAGGGCTTGGTCCTGTGATGTCGTGGTACTGGTCTGAGCTGTTGGTCACTCCTGATCTCCTAAGCTGTGAAACCAGGAGCTGTTTCCCAAAGAGTGGCAGATTCTCAGTCTCTTTCCTGATCTCCTTGCAGGAAATCAAGAAGACTGAAGAGTCCAGGAAGTCCTGAGCTGACCCTGCCTGGACGTTTCAATTTTGCACATCATTCCCGAAGCACGTCACACCGTTTTATTCCAAAAGACATTCCCTTTAGGCTGCTCCTACCCCTTACTTACCCTAGGATGTTTATATTAAAAGGAAAGAAAAGGAAACCTAGTCATGCTTGTGCTTGTGTTCACTGCATGCTCAGCACGTGCTCCCCCAGGATTGTACCTCTGGATTCTCTGGGAGCTGCCAAAGGGCTGAGCTCTTCTGGAAGGCTGTAGAGAAGCTGTTGGGCTGATGTGCTTGAAGGAAGCAATAAATCCCTTTTCCTAGAGGGAATCCACTGCATCCAGTAACTGTTGCTTGTACGTCTCTGTTCTGAGACCTAGAGAGCTTTGCACTTCATTTCCCATTTTCTTTAGCCTTAACATTGATGTTTTCATGGAACTTCCAAGCCCTGTGGTCTCTCGGGACATCCTGAGTGTCCTTGGGTTGGTTTCTCACTCCATGAAAACTGTGGGGACAAGCTGGGAAAGCTGGGAATGTTCACCTGGAGAAGGGAAGGTTCCGGAGAGATCTCAGAGCCCCTTGCAGGGCCTAAAAGGGCTCCAGGAGAGCTGGAGGGGGACCTTGACTGTAGGATAGAGGGGACAGGACACAGGGAATGGTTTTGAGCTGAAAGAGGGAAAGTTTAGATGGGATATTGGGAAGGAATTCTTGACTGTGAGAGTGCTGAGGCCCTGGCTCAGGATACCCAGAGCAACTGTGGCTGCCCCTGGATCCCTGGAAGTGTCCAAGGCCAGGCTGGATGGGGCTTGGAGCAGCCTGGCACAGTGGAAGATGTCTCTGGAACAGGATGAGGTTTAAGATCCCTTCAATCCAAACCCTTCAGGGATTCCATTCTGTGGGATGACCAGTCTGTCAGAGCTCCTGTCCTACAGGTGGTGATTTCTGCTGCTTTCCCCCCAAAGCACACAGCCCTCGAGCAGCTGGGCCCCACGGTGCCTGGCTGGGATATTTTCTCACCCAAACCACGTCTTAACCACAGCAGGTTTGTACCTAAGCACTCCATTTTTGGGTTTCATCCTCTTTACCTCCTATCCCTCGAGTTTATCCAGCCACTCTGCAGTACCTCTTGGTCCAGGTCATCTCCAAACCTCCATCCTCCATCTCATGGAGACAAGCAGAAACCCCCCTTGGGCCACCGTTTTCATACCTTGCATTTAAAGCCCCGATTTGATGATTTTTATAATTTGTCCTTCTTGGACTGGTTTGATAACATCTTTCCTGGATTTCCTAAAAATATCACTTCCTCTTCTTTTGGGTTTCCCACTGCTTGGTTCTGGAATGGGCTAAACAAGCAAGAAAATCCTGTGTGGATTCGTGGTGTGAACTGCTTATTCCAGGCTCTGCCTGCGCCATCAAGTGATGGGCTCTGATTGTTTTTCCTTCTGAATCGTGGGATTTTGTTACAATTCGAGGGACGTGTTTGCAATGGGGAAAGGTCCCCTCTAGATGGCAGAAATGGCAGCGGGAACGCGCCGGAGTCGCGGAGCAGGAGGTGCAGGACCCGGCGCCCGCCTCAGTCCGGGGCTCTGCGGCCACCGCGTGGCACCTGCGGGGCTGTCACCAGATGGAAGTGCCCGGCTGCTCCCTGCAGATCCCTCCTGCCAGCCCGGCCTCGGCTCAGCCCCGCGGGACAGGTGAGCGGGGAACGGCAGCGATGCTCCAGCCGCGTGGCAGCTCTTGGAAAATGGGAAAAACAAATCCTTTGGATCTTTTGCGTCCCCCTTCCCTGGTGAAGGGGAGGGAGAGGGAAGTGCCAAGTGGCCTGGCCTGGTTGGGTGCCCTGCTGTAGCTGCTGTGTGTGACAGAGCAGACGGGGAACGCCGGTGCCAAGGCGAGGTGACAGGATGGCCATCGGGATGGCGGTGGGAAGCGGAGGGAGCAGGAGTGGGTGGTGGAGCCAGGCTGGTCCCAAGCAGCTGTCATGGCTGTGGAGCGTCTCCAGGGAGTCATTCTGGGTGCTGTCAGCAGTGCCCCTCTCCAGATTTGGTGATTTGAAGGGGCCGTGCCGTGCATCAAATCCCAAAGCTGGGTGGGTGAAGGCACTTGTTGAAGTTTAATCCCTGCAGCTTCAGAAATGGGATGTTGGTTTTGTCGATTGTGTTTGCAGCCATAAACGCCTTTCTGGATCTGTGGGTTTGCTGCTGGCTCGCTGAGGTATTCCATTCCCACATCCCTGGGGCAGGCAAGGGCCACACTGAGCGTGGCAGGTGTCAAATGCTGGGTTCACCACAGCTGTAAACATCTGCTCCCAGTGCTCCATGTGGGGCTGGGATTGAGGGATCAGACTAGGAAAGTGAGGCTACAGGAACCTTCCAGCCCAGGGGTTGTCTGTGAGTAAAGATGCTCCTCCTGGAAAACCATTTCCCTACCTAGATCTTCCAGGCAGGAAGCTGCTGTTCCCATCTCAGGGCACACCCAAGTAAAGGAGCAAGCTTGCTCCTGGGTTGCTTCCAGAAATGTCAGAAATAGGGATTTTATATAACTATATATTCACTGTCCTGTCAGACCGAGATAAATTTGGACAGACCAGCTTTTTTTCAGCTGAGATGCTTTGGGAAACGTGGCAGCACCTACATCCCCGCAGGAGGAGGATGCTGGGGGAGGAATAGGAGGGCAGGGGATGATAAAAGCTGAGATAAAACCTGTCCTGGGAGCTCTCCTATCTGAGGCTGAGGATATTTTGGAGCTGATGCAAAAAAAAAAATAACAACCCCCTGTAGCACTTTCGCTTCAAAGCTGTTGCTTTGCAGTCATCTCATTGTTTTTTGCTGAATCCAGGCTGACACGCTGCTTTTGGGGCAGGAGCTGATTATTGTCCTCCCATTTTTCAATTTTCCTGCCTACTCAAGCTCTTTGGCCATAGAAATACTCCTTCAATGAGTGAACATGGGGTTTGGACTCAGAGGTCACCTCTGCTCTGACCCTGCAGCACCCAGACCCTGCCTGGGAAGGATGTTTGTGCAGGGATTCAGGAGGGCAGGCAGTCTCCAAAGCCCAAATCATCCAAGAAAAGCTGGAGCCACACTCCAGCTTTCCTTGAAGCAGCCAACATCAGCCCAAAGCCCATTTTTTCCCCATCCTGATGAGCCCACGGTCTAGAGGCTTGTCCTTGCCGTGGTTTTCCTTGGCATCTCAGTGCTGATGGAGGCAGCTCTGATTTTCAGGCTTTCTTCCATGCCACTGCAGAAAGGCACTGCGGGGCAGAGCCGGCCTGGGAGATAATTGGGCATCTGGCGTGGAAAATGAGCAACGGGGGGAAGAAGGAGCAGGAATAATCCTGATTTTCCTGCTTGTCCATCAGCATCCGGCTCGCGCCGCGCGCGTTTCCCACGGCAGCGCTGGGATTGAGCATCCCAGGTATGGAAGTGTGAGGGGGTGTGCTCGTGTTGGGGCACGGGGAGGGTTGTGTCATGGATGTCCTAAATGCTGCCAGCAGTTATCCTGTGAGGAAAAACTCCTGGGATCTTCTGGAGAGGCTGTTCAATTGGGGAGGCTGCTAATTCTCACCTTTTTTTGTCAAAGACGGCTTTCCTGCTTTATCCATGATGGAAACATCTTCTAGGAAATCTTTTGGGAGCCTGCATAGCTTCAAACAAGACAGCAGGGAATTGAGGGTCTTGTCCTCATCCCTCCACAGCGGAGCCACCTGCAAAAACCTCTGGCAGCTCCCAGCTGCTCCAAAGCAGATAAAGAGCAGTGGGACCTGTGGGAGCAGAGGGAGGTGGACTTGGGATGGATTTCCCCAGCCATGTGGATCCTGGGCTTTTTTTCAGGAGGCTGCAGCTGGGCTGGGTGCTGTGATCCATGCCGGGGTGTCCTGATGTCCCTTGTGCTGTCCCACAGGACAGGGAGGTGACCACCACACTCCAGCTGCTGCCTCACGCTGAGACTTCGGCCAGCACCACCAACACCGAGCACAGGTAGGTCCTGTTATCCCACACCAGCCCATAACCCTCCCTAGGATAACTGATCCAGGTGGGACTCAAATGGATCTGTGCCAGCATCCCTTGGCCAAAGCATTGCTCCTCCAGGGCTTTTCTCTGCCTGTGCTGCTGCTGGAAAGGAAGTTGAGTGGGACGATGGAATTTTCTGCCGAGCGTCCCGTGGCTCTGGATGCTCCAGGGTGCTCGTAGGAGTTCTGCCGTGCCCATCAGCTCCACGAGGCTGAGAGTGGTCCTGGCAGCTGGGTGCTGTATTTGGGTCAGCCTCATCGACTGGATGTGCAACTGTGTCATCCCTGGAGAGCGCGGGACGCCGATCCATAACCGCGGCCAGCTCCGGCCAGGATGGCACGCACAGCCCGGCATCCTCACCCTGCTCCTGGCTCATCCCTGCTCCCAGCCTCCAAAACTCGGGAATCCAGTACAGACTCGACTTTTTCCAACAGCAGCAGCTGTGACTCTGCTTGTCCCGGACATGACTCCAGCCCTGTGAATAACCAGAAGCCATCTACAATTCCCATTGTGCCGTGGCAACTGGTACAGCCACCGGAACAACCGGATGCTTGTGGAATCGGGGAAGCATCCCCCTCCTGATGCCTGATTCCTCTCTATCTGGCCACAAAAAGGAGGGAGAACAGGATGTTTTTCTGGATTTTAAGTTCCCTGTCTCCTGAGATGCAAGGATGGGATAAATAGAAGGGAGGCAGAAAAGGCAAAATTCCAGTATCTAGGTGGAGCTGGGAAAATACAGATATATCTTCCTCAATTTCCACATAGAGGGGTTTGTTTTATTGAAGCCATGTAGGAATGAAGACTCCTGGGAGCTGGGTCAAATAGGCACAGAGAAGTGCCCAAGCCATCAGCCCAGTATTAATTTGCTGATACTCCCTGAAGGATCAGGGGTTGCTGCTCCTGTATGTATCAAGTCTTGATGGAAAAAAAAGTGTCTGTGTGGTGGGCATTGAACTTTAGGGATGGCCTGGCTCCCTAATGTGGAGTCAGCATGGAGCTGATGGAAAAAACTCAAAAAGCCAAGAGCAATGCTCCAGAGTCACTGCCAATGTGCTGACCTGGCTCAGCTGGGTATAGGACGAGAAAATGTATTATTTTTTTCATAGTTTGAAGTGCAGGATACGTGAGCTGCATCCCTTGCTTTGAACGTGGCTGCAATCCTGTGATGCCTCCTGGATGCAGGGGCATGGACTGGAGGGAGAAAAGAGCACCCAAGCCCAGGTGGAGAGGGGAAACTAGTGGCACAGCCCGGAGCAAGGGGATAATAACCCTCCGTGGGGTGAGGCCCGGGCCGGCTGTGCCCCGGGGCGGGGAGGGATTTCTCCCTCCCTCCACCCATCCGGGTCCGACTGCTCCTCCTGCTGCAGCCTGACCCTCGAGCCCACGGTCACGCCGGCCTCCGACCCGGGAACATCCCTCTGCTCCCTCCTCCAGGGGCTGCCTGCACTCCCTGCCAGCATCCCCAGGAGCAGCCTGGCTCCGTCACGGCAGCGTTTCTATGTTTAATTTGACTTTTCATATCTTGTTTTTTATACATAAAGTTTTATTCACCCCGCCTGTCTTCCCAAGCACAGACACTGCTGCTCCTCGGGGTCATCCCACTGCAGCTGGATGCTGTCTCTGGGGTCTTTCCTGGGTTGTTTTTTTTTTCTGATCTCCTTTTCCTGTAGGGAAGACGTTTCACTGGTGTTCTTGCAGCAGCTCCTGGTATTTCCAGAGGCAGGCAGGATCTTCCCTTGTGTGTTGTCACTGCCACAGATGTGCTGCCCCTCTCGGCCTTGGGTGGCCTCTGAGAATATTTTGGCTCTGTTTTCTCACCACTTTCTCATTTAAGAGTTGTATTTATCGGTGAAGTCCCCCTGCTAAGCCTCCCCTTGTGCACCCCATCCTCCAGCCCTGACCATGTTCCCTGCATTTCCAGAGCAGCTGTGGCTGCCACTGGATCCCTGGAAGTGTCCCAGGCCAGGCTAGATAGGGCTTGGAGCAGCTTGGGACAGTGGAAGGTGTCCCTGCCATGGCAGGGGGTGCAGCTGGGTGAGCTTTGAGGTCACTTCCAAGCCAAATCCTTCTGGGTTTCTAAGATTTCTCCAGCTCCTCACTGTGCTCTTCCCCTGGAAACAGCATCCAGCTGCAAACTCCTACAAGGATCCCAACAGAACCCCCCTGGGAGCATCCCTCTCCTATCAGTGAAACTCCCATCCCTCCCCAATCCTCCCACCCCCTGTGTAACCCCCATTTATTTCGCCCAAGATCCCATTTCCTCCCTCTCCTGCAGCAGCCTCACCCCAGAGCTGCTGCCAAGGCAAACCTGGGACACAAAACTCTTCTCCAGGGGTTGGGACCAAGCGTTTTAGGATCTCTCTGAGGAGCAGCAGCTTCTCCCTGCGCCACCACCCGCAGGAGCCGCGGCTCGGGAGGGGACAATGGTGCCATTGAGCGGGGAC
Source organism: Anthoscopus minutus (assembly GCA_013399455.1). Taxonomy (NCBI): domain Eukaryota; kingdom Metazoa; phylum Chordata; class Aves; order Passeriformes; family Paridae; genus Anthoscopus; species Anthoscopus minutus. Next base: position 266,409 of record VWYI01042060.1, read on the forward strand.
AGTGACACGCTGCCGTATTGTGCCTGGCAGAGAGATGCCCGGGAATCATCGCCTCCTCCTTGGCTTTGTTGCAGGGTTGTGCTGGTGCTGCTGCCGGGCTTCTCCCCACCCTGCGCTCCGGTTATGCGGTGAAGATCCGCAGCTCCACGGGCACCTTTTTTTTCCTGGCTGTGAAAGGTACGGCTCCATCGTCACCTCCCAGTCAGGAAGGGGGAGGGATTGTGGATTTGGGAGCAAAAAGATGTTCCTCAGCTCAGGAATTGTTGCATTGATCGTTGTAATGTGTTGCGTATTTATTATATTTTGTATTTAATTATATGCGTATATTTTTAATATATAATTATAAACAAACAATATTTAAAAATATATAAGTATAAATAAATCGTAATGACTATTTTTACATTTTATATTATATTTTACATTATATTTTATATTATATTTTACATTTGACGTTATATTTTATATTTTACATTTGACATTATATTTTATATGTTACGTTTGACATATTTTATATTTTACTTTTGACATTATATATTATATTTAACATTTTACATTATATATTATATTTACATTTTACTTTCTATTTATTATATTTTATGCTTTATATTTTACTTTATTTTTATTATAATTTATTGTTTATATTTTACTTTATTTTTGTTATACTTTATATAAGACGTGTAAAGGCAGCATTGAGAGCCATGGAAATTTTAATTCATTCCTCAGACTGAAAAACTTTTTACATTCAGTATTTGCATAAGATATAGAAATCCAACTCTTCTTGGAGTCTGGACAATCTCCTAAAATTTGGATCCAGGATTTGGCTCAGCACTGTTTTATATGAGGCTGAATGGGAGTTTGCTCTGAGTCTGATAAAGAGCAGGGCTGATATTTTTTTAGGAGCTTATTTAAGGTTGTTTTGGAGCTGTGTGATTACAAAAAGGTTTTCCCTACACATTTTCTGGTGAGGGTGTTTTCCTTGCCCAAAATTCCTTGAAATCCTTGGATTTGGGCTGAACTTTGGGCTGGTGACTGTGTCAAGGACAGCAGGAGCAAGTGCTGTGGTGATGCCTCTGTCTCCCTCTTCCTCCTCCTCCTCCTCCTCCTCCTCCTCCATCCCTGGAGCATCCCAGGAGCTGATTTCCTCTGGGAAACTCCTTCTGGGAACACAGTCAGCCACACTGCTCCCAGCTTCTTCCTCCCCTGAAGCAGCTGGAGAGCAGAAACACACTTGAGAAATTAAATTAGAGGATGAAAACTTGGCTGCCTCATCCCCAGCTGTTCTGAGGAGCAAGGACATTTCTTAAAATTTCCTTCAAAACAGGAAAAACCAGTTATTTTGAGGAGTTTCACATGGTGGGAGCTGCTTAAGACATGCTGAGGGTCAGGTATGTTTAAGAGATGAAGATCCACCAGATTTTAAAGGTTCAGAGCCTTCCTCATGCCAAATTTGTTCAGTTTTGGGGTTTTCTTTAATTGCAGCGAGTAAAACCTCACTGATTTGGACTCCTGGAAGCCAAATCTCCCCTCACAACATGGGACCTTTAAGGAAAACATCAATTTTTGTGAGGTCAGGCATAAAATCATGCGAGTTGGCAATGGGAAGGAACAGAGGATGACATTGCCAAAGGTTGTGGCCTCTGGATGGGGCAATTATTGAATCCCTGTTTGTGGGTTTGAGTCAGGGGCAACATCCCCCTCTCTGCAGCAGAGATGTGCACAGGGGGAAAAAATCCCTCTGGCAGAGAGCAGGAGGGGCTGGGGCACAAGGAAAATGTCCCTGTGTCCCCTTCCAGCTGTTTTCCCTTCCAGCTGCTCTCCACAGAGCAGGGAGATGCTTCCAGCTGTTCCCCCTGCCCTGCAAAACGGGGTTGGGAAGGGAAGAGGGGCTGGGATAGGAGCCTCTGGTCCACATAAATCATTCAGATAGAAAATTTCACCAACAGGCACTGCTTTGGGCAAAAAAAACTGGGGGGGAAATGAAGTTTTTTGGTGGTGCTGCAGTGTTTCACTGTGGCTGTAAGGACAGGGAGAGTTTGTAGCCAACTTTCCACCAGATTTGGAGCAGAAAGGAAAAGAAATCCCAAACGAGAAGGAAACATTTCTTATCATGCTGCAGCACCTCCGCTTCCCGCCTCCCTCTCCTGCTCCAAGGAGCTCTCTTTGCTATTTTTAGCCCTAAACCCTTCGACTATTTAAATGATTTGATTTTTATTTTTTTTTTTCCATGAGCACCACTCTTGGCTCTGTGAGTTATTCATCTCACTCTTTTTTTATGGCGTGCTGAGAAGGACTATCCAAAAAAAAAAAAAAAAAAAAAAAAAGGGAAGCCAAAGGAATTCCTTGCTGTCCCAGGGAACGCTGGGGGTGCAGATCCAGAGGAGTTTTCCCGTCTCCACGTCAGAGCGTGGCTTTGGCGGGGCGGGAGGGAGGAGAGCGGCGCTGGGAGCGGCGCCGGACAGGGATCCAGGAATCCAGGGATCCACAGCTGGCCAGGATGGGACAATTTTGGGAAGGACTGAGCCCAGCACTTCTCCGTATGTTACTTTCGTGTTTGTTTTGTTCTGTTCTCCCTCCTCCTCGTGTTGATGTTTTGCCGGTGTTTTTTTTTTTTTTTTTAGCTTGGCTCGTTCCCAGCGCTTCGCAGATCCCTTCCCTGTGCTGCAACCCCCTCTGCTCCCACCCTGCTCTTCCCTGTTTTTAATTTTCTGCTCTTTCCGAGTTATTGGGGTGGGAAATGCGTTTGCTGAGACTGAATGCTCATGTGGTGCCTTTCCTGCGCGGGTAAGAGACACAACATCCCTATTTGGCATCAGTTTGTGCTCACTTTGCTGGCATAAATCATCCCCAGGCACGCAGGGCAGTGCAAATCCATGTCCAGGGAGTTTGGGATTAAGCCAGCTGTGGTTTAGCTTTTTCCTCATGGAAAAAGGAGGGAATTCTTCCCTGTGAGGGTGGGGAGGCCCTGGCACAGACCCCCAGAGCAGCTGTGGCTGCCCCTGGATCCCTGGCAGTGCCCAAGGCCAGGCTGGATGGGGCTTAGATCACCCCGGGATAGTGGAAGGTGTCCCTGCCATGGCAGGGGTGGAATGAGGTGACCCTTAAGGTCTCATCCAACCCAATCCATTCTGGGATTCTGTGGAACACCTCTGTGCTCTGGGACCTCCTGGCCAGCCCCTATCCCAAACCTCCTCTTATCTCAGACCACCTGAACTGTGGGGAGGAGCACCAGATTCTGATTTTTCCTGTTCATCCTGTGTTACATTCCCGAGGTTTCTGCAAATTCTGGCTTTGGGATCATCAGCTTAGATGCCCCTGCTCCTGCATCACGAGCTGGGCTTTGAGGCCAGGCACAGCTGGAGAGCAGCACCATCAGGGCTCATCCCAGCAGCAGATGTGGATTTGCAGCTGGTGTCTCTAACCCCTGAGAAGTTTATCTTCTGGCTAAGGTGCTTTTGGCTGGTTTTCAAAATAAGATCCAAGGCTGTGAGCACACTTTTCATCTTCACATCCCAAGCACTTTGCAAAGGCTGTGTTCCCTGGGGAAACTGAGGCAGGGGGGAGCCTGTGGCTTGGCAGCATCACCACCAGTGGGAGCTGAACCTGCTCCTTGGTGGCCTCTTCTTCTTGGGCAACCTTCCTTGAGAGAAAACTCTCCTTTGGCTCCCAAACACCCAGGGTGCTCCTCTGGGGTGGGAGCTCCAACTTGGTTCCCTCATCCCCACCTCAAGGTCCTGAGATGAACCTCACGTGGAGATGCTGTTGCAGTCCCATAGCTTTTAATTGTCCCATCTTTAAAACCCTAAAGATCTTCCCTGTGGCTGATGGATGATGACCCTGAGTTATGTCCCTTCTACCCCCAGATCTCTGCAGATTTAGTTGCAACCGGTGTTTGTCCAAAGGATTTCCTGGAGAAGAGGGGCTGGAAGGAGCTCCTGACCCCCCTTGCTCATGAGGTGGCCTGGGAGGGAATTCCTTTCTCCACCTCCTCCCCATCCAAAAACCCCTTCCCATCTATCCCAAGCACAGGAGCTTGGCTTAATTAATTTATTTAATTGTGGGAGGTGAGTGAACATTCCCCTGCCCCAAAAGGGAAACAGAGTCCCTTAAATCCTGGGAAGCCACAGGTAACTTCTGCTTTCACCCAAATTTCCTTGGAATGCCACAGGAGGGCAACCTGCCCTGAGCCCAAAGCTTCCTTAGAAAGTCAGAGGGAGGAAATCCCAACATAACCCAGCTCCAGACAATGGGAATGGAAAAAGGGCCATGAGGCAGATGGGGAATCTGCACCTCGAGCTCCTCCTGCAAGCTGGGAGAGCCATTTCCGAGACAATCCTTGGGTCTTGTCCAAGACTAAAATACCAGGAGAGGTTTTTTTGTGTTTGTCATAACAAAGCCCCTCCTTCCCCAGCAATCTGAGATGGTGAGCACCATATTCCTGAATGAGCCCAGTGCTGGGGAGAGCCTTCTTCTCCTGTAATTTATGGCCTGGTTGGAGTTCTTCCACTGGGAGTTCATCCCAGCATCCCAAGGGTCAGTTTAAGGCTGCACAGCTCCCTTTGACCCGATCTGTCCCTTGGAGCTTGTGAACATCCACGTGGTTTCTGCTCCTCGCTGCCAGGAGAAGGGGAAATAAAGGAGTTTTTGTGGGATTTCTGCACGTCACTGTTGCAACCTGTTGCAGCAGCAGAAGACAGGGAAAATGGATAGAAAAGGAGGAGCTCCACCCTATAAATTAATTTAAGGCACATGCGAATAAACTTTGCTGGAGCAATTTGTTTATCTCCCTGCCTCTCCCATTTTTGGTGCTGTGGGTTGTCCCAGTGTTTCTCAGGCTGCATCCTCAGAAGGTGAGGACTCCATGTCCCACCCTCAGGTGTCCTGAGCTGTCCCCAAGGAATGAAGGGACTTTATAAGGACAAGCCAAGTGCTTGAGCAGGTCAGAATTGCTCCACCAAGAGCTGCACGCTCTCCTCTGCCCTTTGACTCTTTGCTCCTTCTCCATCCCCTGGGGAGGATGCCACCTTTTCCTGGCTGCTGTGGAGGTGTGGGAAACGCTGAGCAAGGTGAGGATCTGAGGGTGAGCTGTGCAAGCACAGGACAGCAGAGTCTAAAGGGCTCTCAGGAGGTGCAGATGCCACCAGCTCCCCGTGCCACTGTTTGTCAACTTTTATTTCCTATCCAGTTGAAATTCTTCTGGCTGCATCTTGTCCTTCCATGGCGTGTGTTTGGGATGTTTGTGAGGATCCCCAGCAGAGCAGAACTGCTCCCAGCCCCCAGCCTCTGTCCCATCACCATCACCCTGATTGTTAGTGACGTTCCCCAGCCTCATCCCCACCCTTCATCCCAGGCCCTGTCAGCACCAGGGGGTGACAGGGAGGCACCAGGATGGTGGTGAGGTCACAAGACCCTGTTTTCTGAGGGGTTCACACCCAGAGCCCCCATTTCCCCAGAGATATTCCGGCAGAGCAAGGGTTGAGAGAGCTCAGCCCCTCCCGAGAAACTCCTTTCTGCTTTGCGTTGGTTTTTTCCTGACCCTTTTTAACACCCTCCTAAACCGGCCCCGAGCTGGGCAAGTCTGCTTTCAAACACAGGGCGGGGGCCAGCGAGCCCCTGGTGGCACCACCAGTGGGGTGGAAATGGGCGAAATCCCGGGAAAACTGCCCAGAAATGGGGCTCGTCCCCCGCTGTGGCGAGGCATCACTTCCAGCCCAGCCCTGAGCATCTTCGGGTGCTTCCATCCCTTCTCTGTGTCACCCTCGGGATGAAGGCAGAGTTAATCCCCCCAACGACCCCAAATACCGTTCCCTACCGGTTCCAGCCCCAGCGAACACCCGCCGTGCATTCGGAAGCCTCAGCTTCGGAAATCTGAAGCCGGTTCAAACACGAACCGGAGCCAAATTCCTCCGGGCACTTTTTTATCATCGCCCCCTTTATTTTTTATTTTTTTTATATACTTTTTCCTGCCGGTGACAATGGATTTGCTCAGGGCTCTGCCCAGCCCTTTCCTCTGCCCTGCCAGACAGAAATAGTTAACCAGGTTGGCTAAAGAAATGAAATGTCCTCGTTTCCTCCGGGGAGGAGCCGCTCTCCGGAGCCGCGACGCGAGAGCAGACGATGTCTCCGTGACCCGGTGGCCTGTGCGAGCGCTGCCCGGGGCCCCGGGGGCTTTCTGCAGCACGGGAGCAGCGCTCCGCTCGCTCTCCGCCCGCGATCCCTGCGCTGGGAGCGCCTTGTGCCTCCGGGACAGCGGAGCCAGCGCCGGCTCTGCGGCTCCGTGTCAAAACGCATCCAGCTGATCATAAAAAGCGGTGCTGGAGAAGAGGAGGGGAGGGGAGAGAGAGAAAAGATGAGGCCACGGGCGTTGCAAAGCAATCCCTCCTGTAGACACAACCTCGTTTGATAGCGTGGGAGCTGTGGTTGGATCCCCCTGGAAAGGGGAGACCACCACGGCCAGGACCCCGCGCTGACCTCAGTGCCCAGAGCCCACGGGCTGTGTCAGGGACACCCTGGGCTGGTTTGGGTCGCTGTTTAGGGTCATCCCAGATTCCACAACCCGGTGGTTCTGCCGGGGCTCCGGGGAGGGCCGATGGCTCCCGGGATGCTCCAGCTCGGGAGGACCCGCTGGCCGCTCCTGCAGCCTCTTCTCCGAGGGCATCCGGAGGAAGGCTGCCTCTCACGGGGCTTTGCTGCATGCTTGGCTTGGCTTGGTGGGAGGTGGTCGCTCCTGGGCTTGCAGAATCCCCGGACAAAGCATTTTCCGTGCTGCGGGGCCGGGGGGAGACGGGTGAGATCAGCCGTAGCTTCAGCGCCTGCTTGGATGGAGCCAGAGGTTTGCAGGGGATGGAGGCGGGGAGCGCTGGCCTGGTGGAGCATGAGATATCCCTGCCCGGGGCATGGAGACCTGCCCGGCATCCCGGGGAGAGTGGAGAGGTGAGCAGCTCCAGCCGGGGAGCAAAGCTCTGCCGGGAACCCCCGGGGCCGGGAGATGGACCGCGTGCCGCCGGGATTTTGGGAGAAGGGAGGATTTCTGTGCTCTCTTCCTCAGCCTCAGCCTGAGGGATGACCTGGGGCTCGTGTTTCTGTGGGTAGAATGGCAAAATGAGCAGGGCTGGGGCTGGTCCCTGCCTGGGGGCTGCTTGGTTCTCGGGGCTGCCGTAGGGCTTGGCCGAGGCTGCTCCTGCCTGGAAAACTCAGGTGGCAAATGCAGGGTTTGATCTCCTGTGTCTGTCCTCAAGGTCAACGTGAGCTGTGGGGGCCCCTGAAGCTGCTGTGTGGGATACTCACACTCCTGGTTGTTACAGCAGAGGGATGTGGCCAGCTCAGAGGAGCAGCTTTCCGCAAGAATTTCTGTGTCTGAGGGCAAACACATGCGAGGTTTTGTGCGCTGGCCAGGACACGTGTGGGCGTGGAGCTCCTTTATTTATTCCTCCATGAGCGGAGCTCTCCCGGCGATCCCGAGGTGGGAGGATGAGGAGGAAGCTCAGCTCCGGGCAGCTGCTTTCTCGCAAGCTTTCGCCTCGCTTGCCTCCCTGCCTCCCGGATCTCGTGGCTGCAGAGCCTCCTGGCAGCCCACGGCGCTTTTTTAGCCATTCCAGAGAATCTGAAGAGTTCTAGCGAGGGCGACCTCTGATTTATAGGGAGTGTTTTTATGGTGTTTATGTTGGCAGGCTGGAGTTTATGTACGGCTTGAAATGTTCGCTGAAGCCTTTTATCGCCGGAGCTGAAAAACAACAGAGCGCTGATGAAAAGTCCTGTGCTAATTGGAGAGGGGTTGATTTAGGGCTGGGGCTACAAAATGCCTGGCTCCTGCATGGCTCCGAGGGGCTGCTGCTGCCTGCAGTTCCCGGGGGAAGGAGAGGCGACTTCATCCATCAGCAGGGTGGGATCCATCCAGGTTGAGCCATTTTGCCAGGGAAGGTCACATCTGGCACGGAGAGGGACAGATCGTGGTGCCTCGGGCTGCTGTCCCCGCTCACAGCCTGACAGAACAAGACGATCAGCAGATGCAAGCTTGGGAAAGAAAACAGTTGCTTAAATGTGGGTTGTTTTTTTTTATAACCCAGACCACACTCAGATGTGGGGCAACACCTTGTGCTGGGTGTTGGAAAGGCAGCTCATTTCTATCCCATCACTCCTCTCCCCATGTCTTTGTAGGATCTCAGTGTCCCAGCTCAGGTTTTAGTGAATTCGGTGTCTTGGTGAGATCCCATCATCATCTGTGAGATCTGGAGTGATTGAACCTCACGAGCCCCTCACAAGAAACAACCTCCTGCTCTTCATTTTTCGCTGGATTATCCCTCCCCTATTAGTCCTGCAGAATTAGTCTGAGAGTAGGAAATTTTCAGGTGCCAGAAATGGGTAATCTTGAGGCATAGGGAAGGAATTTATCCGTCTACCATAAGAAACCTGCTTTAAAATCAACTCCTGATCCCTCCAGTTGTGCCCACCTTCCCTTCTCCAGCATCACAGGTGCTAAGGAGAAGTGGGTGATCCATGGGGTGTGAGCAGCACCTTGGTGTGGGATGGGGAACTCTAAAAGGGCAGTTTAAAATGTAAAATAGCAGGAAAGAGTTGCAGGGGGATATCACATCTTGGGCAGGGTGTGCTTCGGGTCTCCTGATTCCTGAGAGCAGGTGGTGAAATCCAGAGGAGAGAAGAGCTGGAAACTGAGTCCCCAGAGCAGTCCTTGGACCTTGGCAGGTCACAGAATCTCAGGATGGTTTGGGTTGGAAGGGTCCTTGTTGTTCCAACCCCCTGCCATGGGCAGGGACACCTTCCATGATCCCAGGCTGCTCCAAGCCCCATCCAACCTGGCCTTGGGCACTTCCAGGGATGGAGCAGCCTCAGCTCCTCTGGGCACCCTGTGCTCAGCTCCAAGGAGGGTTGACCACCCAAATTTAGACAATTAAATCCCTCCCAAGTGCCTTAAACCAGTCTTGGAAGACACCACAGAGATTTTATGCTTTTGAGGAGACCAGGGCGCAAGGTCCTGCCTCCACCCCACCCCACAGTTGCTCCATAGCCCTGCAACCCTTCTCCCAGAAACATCTACTGGGACTCCCCTGCCAGGCAAAAGGGCACTTTATTCCAGGCCAGTTGTTTAGGAAAGGTCCTGGCTGGCATGAGGCACCTCAGTGGATGTGTCCTGCTGGATGGATCCTAATAAGAAGGGAGGGAAAGAAAGGCACAGCATTACAAGCACATCTACGTGCCTCTAGTCTGGTCACACATACAAGAAAATTTAAGGAATTTGGTTCAAAGTGTTTTAGTGAAGCAGAGAACCTTCTGTTTTAAGAGTTCCCTGATATCTCTTGGCCTGGACTGAACCACACAGATTCTAAAAGAATAAAAAAAAATATACAAAACCAACAAATCCCCCACTTCTGCTACTGGCAATAAAATTTTGGCTGACACATGAGTCTCTATTAACCCGTGGCCCTGCGAACGTGCTGCTCAGGGACAAACCTTACAGTAGGAGAGTCCATCCTGCTGTTATTCCTTGTCATGGGAAGCTTCCAAAAAACCAGCCAAAACAAATATTTGGAGGAAAGGCAGGGGCTGCCTGGAGAGAGCGACTGGGCAGGAATGCTCCAGCCACGGGGCAGGAGGTGACATCATCCACATTCCTTCACTGAGGAATGCAGGATTTGGTCTTCCCAGCCAGTAATTGCTTTTCAAAAACAGACCTGCCCAGGGAAGCAGATTTCACCCAGCCCCTTCCATTGCACGGCAGAGAGGCTGAATGTTCCCAAATCCCCTCTTGTCCCTGGCTTAACGGGGACATGGTATGGACAGGCAGGGTAAAATTGGTCATCTGCCAAGAGAAAGCACCCAAAATTCCAACAGTGGGAGCTGGGCAGAAATCTGGGCAAGGAGAGCTGGTGGGGCAGCAATGACTTCTTGGGGCAGGTGATGGGCTGGGGCTGTGGGGGACTTCTGTGCTGGGCAGACTTTGCTGAGAGCTGCAGGAGGAGCCCGTGGTGACCTCTGTGGTGACCTCTGTGGTGACCTCTGTGGTGACCCCATTTCTCAGTCCTATGAAGCCCAGTGACCAAATCAGGTGTTTTTGAATGTAGAACTTCAGTGGTTGTTGGCAGAACAGTTTTTTCTCCTCACAAACGGGACGGGACTGCCGGTGATGTGTCACGAGCTTTTATTGGGCACCAGTCTCAGCTGTAGGTACAGGAGCTGGCACCAGCTCACATCTGCCACGAGCAGCCACTGATCTCTTTGTTACACAACATTTTATAAGTTTTTCACCCGATAGAATATTGCTCAAAGCAGACATACATTGCTTCAAACAATGCTTGCTTGTTTGCTTTCTATTAACAATAATACTTCATTATTAAGCTTAAAACCTTCTGCCATCTTGGTGAGCAGATTTTTCTACAGCCTTAAGGTCTATCTTTGCCAAACCTGAAAACTCAACTGTTGTTTCATGCCCTTGCATATTGTATTACTGTATCTTCTTTACTTTCAGGCCTTGCAGTGGCAGCTAGCTCTAAACCTAAAAACTCAACTGTTGTTTCACGCCCTTGCATATTGTATTATTGTATCTTCTTTACTTTCAGGCCTTGCAGCTACAGCCAGCTCTAAGTTCTCTGTTTTTTTCTTTTCTGAGTCCTGTTTTCACAGCTTCTGAAAGTCTTCTTACTTTTACTCTTTCCCACAAAGCAGGACGGCTCTAAATTCTGGTTTTTTCTTTTCTGAGGCCTGTTTTCACAGCTTCTGAAAGTCTTCTTTTATTGTTTCCCATGAGCAGTGACTGGAGAGAACTTGTAGATCCCTCCCAATCTGGATGTTCTCTGATTCCATCTATGGCTGGAATAGGTGCTGGTGTGCTGAGCATTCTGACCAACAGGCTGACACCTGGCTTGATCCAGAGCAGGGATTGTCCCCCTGTGCTGGCACTGCTGGAGCACCTTGAATTCTGTGTCTGTGTTTGGGCTCCTCATGACAAGTAAGATGCTGAGGGGCTGGAGAATTCCTGAGGGATCTGGGAAAGGGGCTCAGCCTGGAGCAAAGGAGGCTCAGGGGGAATTTCTGGCTCTGCACAGCTCCTGACAGGAGGGGACAGCTGGGGAGGTCAGGCTCTGCTCCCAGGGAACAGGGACAGGAGGAGAGGAAATGGCCTCAAGTCGTACCAGGTGAGGTGTAGACTGGAAATTAGAGAAAATTTCTCCCCTTAAAGGCTGGTCAGGCACTGGAAGGGACTGCCCAGAGCAGTGGTGGAGTCACCACACCTGGAAATGTTCAAACACTCATTGATGTGGCACCTGGGGACGTGGTTTGAGGGGAACATGGCAGTGCTGGGTTAATGGTTGGACTTGATGATCTTAGAGCCCATTTCCAACCTTAATGACCCTTAATGATTAGTCTGGCAGGGCTAATCCAGCAAGGCCACCCCTCCATGGAGCTTTTGGCTTCTCCTTGGGTTGAGCATCCCACATCCCATCTCCTCAAGCTCCTTGAGCTTGCAGCACTCCTCCCCTGGCTCTGCACTGGCTCCCAGCTCCACAAACACCTCTGGAAATGGATGTCATCGGCACTTCCAGCAGCAGCAGAGGGTCAGTTCCTGTGGGATGAAGGCTGCTGCCGTCATTTCAATAGGTGGAACTAGGTGTAGTTCAGCTGCCCCTGTTACGAGTCCAAGGGGGTGATTTAGTGCCTGGAAAGGCCCGAAATATTTTTTTTCTTGGTGCCTGACAGAGGGTGGCTGGCAGGAAACGAGCACGCCGCGCTCCGAGGCAGGGCAGGTTCTGCTGGTTCTCTTATTTTCCGCCAGGTTTTGGAAATTCTTGGCAATGGAATGGAGGGCAGAAAAGAAGGGCTTCGGCCAAAGGAGAAATCCCACTTGGTCAGCGGGATTTTTGGAAAGGGTGGAGTGAGGAGCTCTGAATGGGCAGCAGCAGGACAAGGGCTGGGGCCAGCAGCACAAGTGAGAACAGTGGGGATGGACACAAAGCAGGGTCATGGCAGGGTGATGGTATGGAATTTTGCACACATCCATGCAGGAGATAATGATGCAGCTGGTTGGGATCAGGTCCCCCCCCATGGGACAGGGTGACAGTGCCATGGGAGAAACCTTCTGTGGGACATCCTGGGCTTGGTTTGGATATTGTCCCACACCAAGCAAGCGCCTTCCCTCGTCATATCTCGGCCACCCTCCATCCCAGGCTGTGTCTGGTGCTGACAATCCTGGTTTGCAGGACTCTCACAGCTCAAGAGAAGACAAAACCAGTGTTTCCCTTTCCTCTTGGAGAGAGGAGGAAATCACAGAATCCAATGGTGTGGGTTGGAAGGGACCTTAAAGATCATCTGGCTCCCAAAAGGAGAATGCAGGCACCAATCCCATCACCTCACACATGCTGAGCAAGCAGTGCACCTCCAGAGCTGATCCCCTGTGTGACACAGGGGTGGAATAGGGAATAAAGGGTATGAAATATGGATCTCCTGCTCATTTCTGCCTGGAGTCAGCCTAGAGGCAGCACAGAGAGGGCCAGGCTTACTGACATGAGCTCCAGGGGATTCAAGTGGAGGCTCCAAGGCTTTGAGGTCAGTAGGGATCAAAAAGCAGCCAGGAAGAAAGATGACAATGGATGCAGATCTGCTTGTAAATGACAGAAGGAAGCTCAGAAGCTCCGTATTTATCACAGCTCAGTGAGTCAGGTGCCACCAGTCAGGTGTGGGACTGCTCCTCTGGCTCCAGGCCCCTCAGCAGAACATGATTTGGGGGTTTGGTTCATGTCAAGTTGTTTCTTCAAGTTTCTCAGAAACACAGACAGTGGTGTGGTTTCTTAATTATTTCTGTCTGGAAGTTGAAGGGAGGATGACTTGGAGAGGAAGGGAGGGAGAGAACCAGAGATGGAAAGAGTGAATTTTCAAGAAGAGCCTCCCACCACTTCATTTTCTTTCCTCAGCTTCTGGTAATGGCCAGGGTCAGTGACTGCAGCTTTTCACTCCAGAAAATTCTCAGGGGGTTTCCTGGAATATTGAAATGTGGTGGGCTGGGTGCCCAGCCAGTGACCACCAGAGCAAGGAGGATGGACCTCAGCGAGCAGCAACAGACTGAGACATGTCCCAAAGGCTGCCTGGAGGTCAGATACACTGGCTTGGCATTTTAAGGTCTATTTATCACTAAGTGAAGGAGAATCAGGGTTTTTTTCTTAAATACCCTCTTTCCACAGCATTTTCTGTGCTGTTTGCCTCTTTAAACTTAGCAGAGGATGATGAACCGACCCTGGGCTGGCAGAAATGTGAGCACCAGACTGGGAGCCTGGGAAGGGGCTTGCTGAGCATCCTGGAGGGATTTTAGTATTATTGTGAATTAAACCATGACTGCAACATCCTCTGTGTCCCATCCCCAGCCTCACAGTGGAGCTTCAGGCATCCCTGCCTGGGAACCAGACAAATTCACCAGGGGTACCTGCCCTGCCAGCAGGAGCTCCCCTCTTCCCAGGGTGGTAGAGGGTTTGGTGTGAGCAGAACAGGGCTCACCTGAGCTGTTATTTCTCTAGCAAAACCTGCACCCATGGGCCTGGTGCTCGCTTGGGAAGATCTCAGCACTCAGGTCCAACCTGAAAACAAAGACAGAACCCTCATCTCACTGCCTTGTCTCAGGTTGTGGATCAGTCCTGAGCACTGGAGCATTGATGGCTCAGGCCCACAGCCACGAGCTGCAGTTTCCCCTGTGTAACAGGCATGGAAGGGCTGTCCACCTCCTCCTCCTCCATCTTCCTGCCTTCCCCTTCTGCCTCAACGTGCTCATTCATGAAAAATTCCCAGTTGGATGGACGTGGGGAGAGGAATTGATGTTGGCGCATTTTTTCCCGCGCGTCGGCCAAGGGAGGTCGTAGGCTCAGAGGGATTTAATCTTTGTTTTCGCAGCTGGATTCCATATTATCCTTTCTTCTCTCCAGCTTTTTATTGCTGCTCGTTCCCTGGAGCAACCTGTTGGGAAGCAGAGTGTGTGCTCACGTGGAGCACCACCTGCTGTGGCTGCCCGAGGGGCACTAAGCAGGGCTGTCCCCCCCAGGACTGGTGACCTCCCCAGGGGTGCCCAGGACAGGATGAGGAGCAATGGCCATAAACCAAAACACAACGGGTTCCACCTCAACATAAGGAAAAACTTCTTCCCTCGGAGGCTGGTAGAGCTCTGGAACAGCTGCCCAGGGAGAGCGTGGAGTCTTCCTCCCTGGAGACTTCCCAAACCCACCTGGAGGAGTTCCTGTGTCACCTGCTCCAGGTGACCCTGCCTTGTCATGGGGGTTGGACTGGGTGATGTCCAGAGGTCCCTTCCAACCACAACTATTCAAGGATTCTGTGATTCCATGACCTGCACAGCCCCATGTGTTCATTAAGGATTGAGGCTGGAAGGGATTACGTGCTCCTGCAGTGGGGCCATGCAACGGATCCTCTCTGGGGAGGGAGGAAAGAAGGTGCCCTGAGGACACCTGGATGCAGCTCAGATCTCCTGGCTCCTTTTATGCTGGCACAGTGCGGGGTAGCAGGAGCCAGCTTGGTCCATCCTTTGGTAGGACAGGGCAGGGAGCAAGGCTGGGAGCATCTGCCTTGGCCTGGACCATGATGGGATCATGGCAAACTCTTGGGATCATGGTCCCAACCTGGGCACACTGTGAGTTTGGGGAATGCTCTAGGGTTTGGTGGTGTTGGGTAGGTGGCTATGGTGTAGGGTTTGGTGGTGTTGCAGTGGGTTTGGGGGTGTTGGGTAGTTTTTTATGGTGCTGCTGTAGGTTTGGTGGTGCTGTTATAGAGTTTGGGGTGCTGCTAAAGGTTTGGTGGTGCTGGTGTGGGTTTGGTGGTGCTGTTGTAGGGTTTGAGGTGCTGGTATAGGTTTGGTGATGTGATGTGGGTTTGGTGGTGCTGGTGTAGAGTTTGGGGCGCTGGTATAGGTTTGGTGGTGTGGATTTGGTGGTGCTGTTGTAGGGTTTGAGGT
>VWYI01042061.1:0-47484 GCA_013399455.1 Anthoscopus minutus
AATCTTGGCAGTACAGATCAGAGGTTCTGATACCAAATGCAGACATTTCTCAGATAGGGAGAGAAGGTACATCCCATGAAATGAGCTGTGGTTCTTCCTGCGTGACTGTGGGGAAAACATGAGGAGGTGGGATGGAAGACTGCTCTGGCACAATGAGTGTGTGAATTGAAGGTGAGCAAGACTCAGAGAGGAAGTTCCACCAAAAAGCAGCTCCAGTAGCCCATAGCCCAACTCCCAGGTATGATGATGATGACAACATGTCTGATCCCCTTGAAGGAACCTCCAAGACTTATGCCCAGGGAAAGAAAGATAACCAGGCTTAGAGGGGCTCTGCCTCTAGCCAGGTAGAGGTCAGGGAAAACAGTGTCTTTTGGACTGTGTGGATTCATTGTCCTGGCACATCAGAACCACAAAAATATGAAGCCTTGGTTGACACTGATGCTTAGTACACACTAATCCCATCAAGACATGGGGGCAGAATCTGTTTCTATTGCCAGAGTTGATGCCTTAAGTTTTAGGCTTTTCTGTTCTGCTTTGGTGTGCAGCTTTATATTAAGGGTTACTAGAACCTTTTCACAGGGTGGTGAAGACCAAATAATCCTATTCCAGCTGGGGTCTCAAGGACAATCTCTTCAAACTTCAGGCCCAAAGCATAAACAACATGAAAACACGAAAACAACATGAAAAGAGGAGGGCAGGCAAGCAAGCAAGGAGGATGAAACTTCATGATTTGAGGTAATTAATTGGACAGTTGCTTTCTGTATGCAAATGGACCAAAACATATAAAAATGTGAGATCTCATGACCAAACCCTCTTTTGCTTCCATCTTGGAGCCATCTGGGCAGAGCCACGACTGTGGCACTGGTACTGCCAGGGTGTGGCCTTTGAATGCCCCTCAATAAATATCTACTTTATTCCTCTTAAGTCTGTCTAGTCTCTGTTCCAGCTCCTCAAGTCATCAGCATGACAGGGGATCACAGGATTTTACTTTGGTTGAAGCCAAGGTGAACCTGACTGGAAATGAGTGGAAGAAACATCCTATTGTGACTGACCCAGAGGAATGAATTCCATTTGCATTTACCTTTCTGTCTGGACACGTTAGGTTAGAAGCACTTAATTATCAGCTCTACTTACTTTCATATTATTGCTTGTGCTCAGTGCAGGATAGAGAAAGAAATCAGTTAGGAAAAGGAGGGAGTCCTTCCCATGCACAGTTCCCTAATGGAGTGGACTCAGGAGAATCCCTCACAGCAACTCCACACCCTCAGAAAATGATTCTGTCCAAGTGCATCCGAGTATCACTATCCTGATACAATTTTCATGGTCCACAGGGTAAATATTTGATTAAATGGAGCAGCAAATTTAAAATGCCAAATGTCATTTCCTTCTCTTCCCAATAGTCCGAGGCTCACTCACTGCAGTTAATTTTTCTTTCTGTTCAAATGCAGTGAAATACTGAAATCGAAGGTAACATCAAGAAAGAAATGCAGAGCAAACTTGAAACCCAAGAATATCACTTTCTTTAGTTCAGATGCATCTTTACCAAAAAATCGAAATTTTCAAGCGTACCTTATATTGAAATGTTCAAATTGTTGTTTCTCCCAAGAGAAGATGCCTTTTGTTGAGAAATGAAAGGAAAATTTAAAAAAATATATAATTTAAGACTAAGAGGAGAGAATATATAAATGCATATGTGTGTATCTAAATATACTGCCCTTCCCCTTCCCCTTCCCCTTCCCCTTCCCCTTCTCCTTCTCCTTCTCCTCCTTCTCCTTCTCCTTCCCCTTCCCCTGATTTGCAACTGCCATTTTAAATCAGTAATCAAAATCAGTCCTCTATGACTATTTTTTTCCCTGCAGAAAAAAGATTGAAAAACTTTTAAGAATTTCTTGAATAGTTTTTGCTTGCTCACTCAACCACTCTGAAGAAGGATTGCAACCAGAGTCCTTCCTCCTTTTTCTTCCCGATATAATACTTAGGAAAAAAACCCAAATTTCATCCTTGTTTATACCAGAACATGCTAAAGGTTTTTAAAGTTTTTCTCAGATTGCATTTACCTGTTCTTAACCCACAAACCTGTCAGCTGGATTCTCCCATTTCATGTTGAAAGTCATGCCCTGCTGTAATTATTCAGTAGCACAGCATTGTTTATTCCTTGGCCCCACATTTTAAGTTGAAACTGATTTTCCCACATACATTTTAAAGCATCTCCCTCAAGCAATATTCTGGACACCAGAAATTAAGTCTCCCTCAAGCAATATTCTGGACACCAAAATTCCCAGTGCTGCGAGGGTTTTTAAATGGCATTGGAAATGCTGATAGTACATTTAAACAACCAGGCTGGGAAAAGAAAGCTCTGATCTGACAGTTCTGGCACTTCCAAAAGTTATGTCTGGAAATGGGAGCAAGAAAAATCCTGCAAGGCAGGTTTGAGGAAGCAGTACTGAGCCTTTTTTTAAGTGATGCCAGGATATATTTTCACATTTAATTAACTGTGACTTCATCTCTGGGACCAAAAGCTAAAAATATTTTTCATTTGTCTTTTCTGACCAGCTGAAAAACAACCAGGAATGTGTCACGAGGTGGCTGGCTCTGGTGGATTTGGGGACATAGGAGATCCTTCCCACTGTCCTGAGCAACATTTCTATACATGACCTTTTTTATCTCATTTTTCTTCTGTTGTCCATGGTTTTTCCTCCCCAGATCCACTCCAATCCCTCTTTTCCCTACTAACAGCCCTTCTCCTATATACCAGCATGTCTTACACACCCCTCTCTTGATATCATACATTTTATTTCATACACTCTTATACAAACACTAAAATTACTTCTGTTGGCTCATCCCTGAGCAAGGGGAGCTGATTGATGAGGGCTTCTTTTTCCAGCTAGAGGAGTGTCCTCTTGTCTCATCCTGCAGGCTCTCATCCTGCTGCACACAGGATCCAACATCTTCTGGAAAATAGTTGTAGGGAAGGAATCCAGGAGGCTCCTGAAATGCATGAAGGATAACTTAAGCCAGGTGAAAGACCACCTTTCCAGAGGGAATGTGATCCTGGACATGTCTGGCACTACAAGCAAGGGACAGTCACCCTTGGCCTACAGCAAAGGCTCTTAAACACTGAGATCTCATTGTCTTGCCCTGAAAAGAACCCATAAAATAGGACCAGCTCCAGCACAATGTCCAGTTACACGTGCAGGTAATGATTTCTCCAAGGCAGCAGCTGAGTTTGACGTTGATCACTCAAATCAGGTCATGATTTGTGTCATTATGTGTTTGTCTCCTTCTTTTCCCTTGTAATCCCAGTTTGGCAAGGTTCATCCTTAGATACTCTTACTGAAAAACAAGCCATCTCTCAGGCCTCATCTCCTCAGACCAGGTTTGTTCTGTTCATGGGCAGGCTTTCTTCCCTGACTGTTCTTGTTTAAATCTTCTTATTTTAATTTATTATTTTTTTGCATTGAAAATGTCCTTGACCAGAAAGCAGACTATCTCCTTCCATATACCCTTACAGAGCTAGGGGATTTTCCTAGTTTTCTCAGTTTCAGGGAAGAACTGTGATTACTTGAGTGCTTTGAATAGAACTGCTTGTTTTATTCCTTTGTTGTATTAATTTAGTTCAATAAAATCATTGTTTGTAAAAGCCCTTCATGTACAAATTAATAAAACATAGTACAAATTATTTTTCTTCCTATAATATCTATCAAATTACATCATTTCTGTCTAAGACACTTTCTGATGATAAATAAAAGAAACAAAAAGAAAAAAAAAGATTAATCACTAATTTTGCCTTTGATTCCTCATCTGCAACTGCTACTGGTTAAAGATGTTTTATATTCAGAACTGATCTCGAGTCGTCTTCAGGGGCAGCTGGTGAAGACACTAAAAACACTGAAAGTTCCAGTAATATATTAAGAACCTAAGGCTAAGATAGCAGTTAATATACATATAAAGAAATTAATATGAATAGAGACAATATTAAGCATTTAAAGGTTATTCTATAGGCAAGTTGTTTATGCCAGATTACTCCAGCTGCAGCCTAATCTCTGAGCTACTTGTAGTAATTATATTAAATAATCCAAGAATAAAATCCATGGGAAATACAGACGAAATTCTTCTCTGAGATGGCAGTGAACAGGTTGCTAATTCAAATTTTTACACAAATAATCCCCTTGCATGATGAAGACATGAATTTTCAGGTGGAAAGTGCTAAATCTTTGCTCATGAAATTGTGTAAATTCTTTAAAATGGGAAAAATACTTGTTTAATTATAATTAGTGAATAAATTTAGCAAAAGTTTTGGGAAAAGCAGGACTTGGTCACATCTCATTTCATTTTTTCTCAGGTTTTACTGATTCCATGAAAGAACCTTCAGCATCTACATTTTAGAGAGGTAAATTCCTCCCAATACAGCTGTTGCCGTACTTGGATCCTACGACTCAGTCCTGCTTAATGAGGCAGACTTAGTCCTTGCATATCTGAACATTTAATTTTCAGACTGTAAATTCAGTTTTAATCAAAGCAGGGTAAAAGCAATACCATAAAAAAGTGGAATACACACATAAATGAATCATCAGCAAACAGGTCCCCTCTTGTGCTGACAGAACCTGAACCTGCCTCAGGACTGCTTGTGAAACAAACAACAAACAAAAAAGCAGATGTTCACAGATCTATTATTGTACCAATAAACAGTGGAATTTCATGGGGAACCTCCAGTGCTGATAGATAAATGAACAAAAATCTGTTGAAAGACAAACATAATAATGAATGTGCTGTGCTAATGAATCATTGCTTGTAAGAAGCCATTCAATCTTGACATTAATGGTATCAAATGAGCTGTGGAATGTATATGAATTCAATTATAGCACAGTGACAATTTGACTATTTGGAGCTACATGACTCACTAAATTAAAGAGTTAAGAAAGTGGGTTTAGGCAGAAAAGAAGACAAAAGATATAGAGGTGGGTCACATTCTTGGGCTGATCAGATCACCTAGGATATTTTAGTTCCCTAGCTAACAGAGCACTAAAGTGATAAAGTGTTTCTGTTTGAGATAAGAGTGTGTGCATAGGTGGTAAAAATGTGAACCTTCCACTGAACTGATCTGGCTACAAGTTTTGTAACTTAAAATTTTCTCAGAAGTGCAAAGAAAGGTTTCTTAGACAATATTTTAATCTATGGAAAAAAAATATAATTTATATATATGTATATAGTAAGTATGACCACTTTGTGGAATGCATTCTATTAAATGCAATTAGAGTCACAATGTCAAACTTCTGGAGCACTCCTTGCTACCAGACTAATTCTGTGTGCAGAATAGGTACTCCACGTTTGCAACAACTGCAGGTGGCCACGGCTGCTTATTTCAATCCTGGCGCCACCCTCAAATCCTTCCCTCCATCATAAACTATAATATTTAAGGGTATATGACTATCTAAGGTCACCAGGATGGTCAGGTGAAACCCTTGGTGAAACCCTTTTTGTTGATAAGATCCAATATTTAGTGTTTTGTTCAAAACTTTTCTGGATGTTTAAAGAAGCATTTAAAACTTATCAAATGTTTCCAAATAATAACAAGCCTACTTTAAATGAGAGTTGCTTGGGCTTTTTTTTTTTTTTTGAGAGTTCTACATCATATTTACATTTTACATTGCATTCAGTGAAAACTGAATTCTGGTTACAAACAGCAGAGACAATATTGGGTGACAACGAAAAAATTAATTTTTCTGCCTCTAAGAGAACAAATCATTCCATTAATAATATGTATATATGCTAGCATTGAAAGATTTCACATGAACATGGAATGGTTTGCGTTGGAAAGGACCCCAGAGCCCATCCAGTGCCACCCCCTGCCATGGGCAGGGACATCTTTCACCAGCCCAGGGTGCTCCAAGACCCGTCCAACCTGGCCACGGACACTTCCAGGGATCCAGGGACAGCCACGTCTTCCCTGGGCAACTCTCAAAATATCTGTCTTATTTGGAACTAACTGTGAAGAACAGTTTTGATACTGGTAAAGCAGATTGCATGGGATGAGAATTTGGAGGAAATATTTACTTTGTGAACATTCTCCTGGTTCTTCCTTTAGAAGTCAAGAATGTAGCTGGTTTTTGATATTCATAGACTGATAAGACTTTAAGTACCTATAACTGCAACACTTCACTCAAAGGCTGCTCAAGAGGGAAAGCATCAGCTCATTTTGAATAACTTTGTAGTTATTTCTTCCTCATTGCAAAAGGATTTAATAAACATTTGTTCACCAGAATTTCACAGCAGATCAAAAGTCAAAGCAGAGCTGAGGTGTCATCCTGAAAATTACAGCCTTCTGATTGTTTACGTATTTTGTAATGTTCTTTTTCGTAAGTGTTCTATAAACACAAGTTCTTTGTTACATTTTTTCTAAGAAATGTCATTTGATAGACTTTTAGTTTGACCAGTTTGATTGGAAAGGTGGTAACCTTATTCTCCAATCCCTGGTTATTGTCCAAATTCTATAAATACCAAAATCAAAGAATAAACTTTTTTCTTTCCTGCTCTGACACTGCAATGTGTTGGTGTAGTTCATTCTGTGTCCTCTAGCAACACTGAGGTAACAGAACTGGGAAAGGGGAAACTGCCAGCAGTATCCGTCCATCAGGAGTGTTCCATACAGGAAGAGCAAAGCCCTAGCACAGGGTTTGGAGATGCATTATGAAAGGTTTTGATTTTCATGAAGAGTTAATGAGAATCATACCTTTGAGTCCCTCAGGCAACAGTGCACTGCAGCAGGCTGACAGTTCAGGTATGACATGATCAACCACTCTCTTACCACAGGAAAGTGAGCTGCAAGACATAATAACGTTGTGTCCAAGGTGAGCTCAAGGAAAGGGTCACATCCTTGGGGGATGAAGAGGAGACATCATTTATCAACAGATGACTTCAAAGAAAGTTTCTGCAAGCATCCAGAACACCCAGCTGCTGGCAGCTCTTTAAAAGCATTACTGAAACTATCACCTGACACAAAAAGTTGGAGGGTTTATTTTTTGACAGTCCACAAACTGGAAGGGAGGCTATAAGAGCTGCCAGACTGTGGCTGCTGCAGCAAATCTGTTCTGTATTTAAAAAAAAACCTACATCCTGCAAATCTCTTGAATGCTGAATTATCGTTATTTTGAATGTCAAGTAGAATTTTTTTCAGTCACTTGTTTTTTATATATATATATATATATATTAGGCTTTTTTTGTACAGGTACTAAACAATGCAGAGGACTGAGGAACTGAAACTCCTTTCTTGAACTTATTTCATTTATAGCTAAACACAACATGATATAAAGCACCACTAAAAGTGGACCAGGCTCTGTAATAAACCTTGAACCTCTAAGCAAGCTGGCATATCCAGGGAAGAAATGCTTACTCCAGGCGAACTGAGCTTGGAGTTTATCTCAGCAATGTCACATTGGGTTATGGTGGCAACAGGTCCTGTCTGTATGACACTCAGTGGCTCAACTTTACTTCATCAATTACTGTCAGCCTGAATATGCCCATGATGATGTAATAGCCCCAATGTTCACTGGCTGATTAGATCATGTCATAACCTACAGTCAATCTGATCACTGCGGCACACTGAATTTTCTAAATTAACCCAAAAATTCTACTGCAGAGGCTCTTAGGAATTCTTTAGTGTAAATTTAATGCATAAACAATATGTGATGTGTGATGGCTGTGTATGTTGATAAAATTCAGCTGAAGTTAAATAGCTCACAGGCAAAAGTCTTCCTGTGTCACTGAAAAATCACAACAGGATCAGAGACAAAGCAAGTGAAACACCAGATATATGGCTGAGTATCTTGTCAAATATATGTGTGTGCATCCTTATACTACAGCCAAAGGAAAATATGCAAATTCCCAGGATGCTCATGTCTGTGCACGTGGAAAAGAACTTATTCTTATACGGTGGGACACACCCTTCTCAGACACAGATTCCCTGGCTCCTGGCCCACAGTGTACCCTTGACATATAGAAAAGCTCACTCCCGCTCACTTCAGTGTGAGTTAAATTAAGCTGGACTACTTAAATATTTCTATTTTAAAAATAAGTGCTACTAACCAAGAGAAAACTTTCTATCAGAGTGTGATTTTTGAATCAGAGTTCCATTATTTTTTTTTACATATAACTATTTGAGGTCACTGTAGACAAGAATACAGTAAATATTGGAAGCAACCTATGAGACACTAATAGCTGAGCACAAAAGCCATTAAGGAATTCTAAGGATTAGGCTATCTTATTCTTGTGGTTTTTTTAGTTAGATATTGCACAGAATATTTCTTTTCCTGGGTATTTGTTCATATGTCAGCAAAGTTAGGACATAGGATCATACATTGATCATGGGAAGACTCCTTTTTTTTGTCTCCAAACTTAATATCCTGTATATTAATGGATACTCTACACTAGGGAAAAACAATCCAGTCATGCCTGGAATTAGGCTTATCCTCCTTCATAAAACAGAGACTTCACTCAGCAGTTTGAGTGAAGCACCAGAGAGTTTGCTGCTTGGCATGTCCTTTTAAAGCATATTTTTAAGATAAAGCAGATGTTGCAAAGACAGTATGTCTTAAACCTTATTAGAAAACTCGTCCACTTAAAGTTGTTCCTAAAGGCTAAATAAATGGAAATCTCAATCCTGAAGTACACTATAAAATGACTTTTTTACACTCAGTGGAAGAGAGCAATTTCCAGATAATGTTTGATTATGGCACTAGAGCACTTTAATTCTTACTTAACATGCTTGGTTTTGAAAGTCAGTTCTAATATGACAACTGATTTTGATATCAGAGTAATTCTCTTCCAGAAGTTCTCTATCAAACTGTTTCAGGTTTGATTCTGTAGAAGAAGAAAAAAATATTATTATAATTATTATAATATATATTATATGCATAAAGCCTTATTTACTTACTGCCCCCCTTCCAAGAAGATCGTGCGGAATGTGGACTTCCAGAAAGGAGTGATGAAAGCAATTACTATGAGGAAACACTCATCGAATTAATATCAATCAGAGAATATGAGAAAATTAGTGTAAATATAAAAATCTGTGAAAGCAACCTGGTAGGCTGGCAATGAACTCTATTAAGCATTTGGATTAGGAAATTAGATTATGACATATCTGTTTATCAGGTTTAATACTTACAGTGAAGGAGAAGTCAGTGAGCTTGAAACAGGGAAGATCAACACAGATTAAAATATTCACTTTAGGACAGCTGTGGGACTACCACAAGAAGTCAATACTTCATTAAATTTGAAAGATTGGACACCAAAACAGCCAAAGAGAATACAATTTCCATATTTGTAGACATATTCTCGATATTCTTTTTAATACCATGCCTTTTGTATAAACCTACCTAGTATGTTGCCAGGGGTCCCAGTGAGATTTCTTCCAGCAGGATTTCCATAATACCTTCTTTAAGCAGAAATGCCCTTAAATGCCCTCTGGATCATTTAGAGTGGTACTTGGTGAAAAATAGGACATTGCACAGCTCTATGGAAATCTTTATATGGGTTTCTTTACCTACTTTTTTCTGACTAGATTTGACCAACAAATCTACAGCAAATTTACTAAAATCCCCAGATTAAAAATAGCTTTAAATAAGCCACCTGAGGCCTGACTGTTTTACTTAGACTCATTTCTGCCTATAAGGACTAATTCACCCAAATACCCATCTCGGTTCTGTTACTGCATAAATAAGCCATAATTATGGTTCAAAAGTGTGCAGTGCTCTCGGTTTAACACAGAATTTTGGATCTCTAGGCTGTGTTACGGTTCAGGCGTGTTACTGAGTCACTTGTTCTGTGTGCTCTGGGTGCCTGTCAAATTCGGGGCTCTTTTGCACTGAAAACCAGGAATTTCCCACCTTTACAGAATCACAGAATCACTAGGCTGGAAGAGACCATCAAGATCATTGATTCCAACTCATGCCCTAACATCTCAACTAAACCATGGCATCAAGTGCCACATCCAGTCTTTTTTAAACATATCTAGGGATGGTGACTCCACCACCTCGCCAGGCAGGCCATTTCAGTACTTGATCACTGTTTCTGTAAAAAACTTATGCCATCAGGCTGGGCTTTTCTTTCTTTTTTTAGATTCCACTGCCCTGGAAACTGATTAACTTCACCGGAGCTCCTTTTGCATGAACTCAGAGGGAGGCACTTCATTCATCTGTCAAAGAATCTCAAAATGGTTGGAACAACAACAAACAGGTTGGAAGAGCCCAAAGAGGGTCACCAGGGCCCAGAGCACAGGGCACAGGAGTGTGTCCAGAGGGCTCTGGACTATCCCCAGGGAGGAGACTCCCCAGCCTCTCTGGACAATGTGCTCAGGGCTGGGCACTGCCCAGNAGATCCAACTGGCCCCAGCATATGCTGCTGGCTCAAATGTCACATGTTCTGTACAAATGTTCACTCTAAGGTTCCCAACATGGGAGCTGGCCACTCATTTTTTGCATAAATAATTGTGCTATTTAGTTATCACAGAACGTAACTGCCCCTGTGGGATGTGTTACTCAGTGTGTAGCCTCAGAGTAAACAAACTGCGGTCAAAAATAAAGCTTTATAAATGAAACCTCTCTGAGGCAAGAGCAAGGGGCACTGAGGCAGAATTAATATTCCTCTTAGCTACATCATTTATCCCAAAATAGGCCCAGTGGTACTAAAAAGACACAGTGGAAGAAACTGCCTTCCTCACATGAATCTCCAAAGGAAGCCTTTTAAGTTGTGGAATTAAAACCAATAACAGGGGAGATAAAAGCCAGCCATTTTGTTTCAAGTTAATCTTGCAAACCTCAGAGATAAGGCTTGACAAAAGAATGTCTTAATTGGAGTCTGGCATCTCCATCCTTTCGTAGCTGCGGGACTTTGTTCTTGCTTTCATTCCTTCCTGTATATTACACTTTGGAATCCCAATTACACTGCTAATGTAAATTAAAATGTAAATTAATCTGTTTACTAATGCAATTATGCAAAGGAACTCTACTTCCACTTTAATGCATTAAAAGGAGAAGAATGCTTTTGAATTGTTGCATGTGTTAGTTTTTATTATCCTGAAATAAATAAAAACTAATTAAAGAGAAACTGGTTACACTGAAATCAGTGAGAAGATGCTTCAGCAGGATCCAGTCCTACCTGATGATTGCCTTCAATGAGCACAGAAGGGAATTTTTCCTTCTTTAAATTTCACATGTAATTGGCTTCAGAGCTGTCTCATCCACCACAGTTCCTTTCCTCTAAGAACCCATCTATTTCTCATATGCAGATTCAAAATTCAAGATACGAGGATAAGGAAAAGGATGCAGTGACACGAGACAAGCTGCTCAATCAATAAATCATAGCTTGGGATATTACATAAGATTAATTCTAGAGGTTTATTTGAAGGTATTATAGAATCATAGAAACATTTAAACTGGAAAAGACCTCTAAGATGAATCCAACCATTCACCTAATGGTACCAGGACCATATTCTGAGCACCACTTCTATAAACTTTGAGCACTTCCATGTGTGATCCATAGGATTTTCTTCAAAAATTAATGCTATGGATGTCAAATAGATGATTTCATTAGAAGGGATTAGCAGTAATACTAAAAACAAAGAACAGACTCCATTGCTAATTTTAAATGTCTTCATATCTGCAGGTTGGACACATAACTGGTTGGATTTCTGAACTGTAACTTGAATTTCACAAGAGCTAAGAATTTACAGTCTTATCTGAACACCATGATTCAGAAAACAAACAGTTCCTCTCAGTCTGCAAATGACATTACAATTTATAGGAATTTTTTTCATTTGTCTGTTTTCATAAAGATGTAGTATTTTGGGGCAAAATCCAGACATAATTTTCTCACTCTGAGGTGTGCCTGGTCTTTCCTTCCCTTCTAGAGAACCAGCTTTCCTGGAAGTTACCATCCATGCCCAGGCATGTTCAGCAGAAGTGTGTGCTGGACCACTGCTAATGGTCAGGTCTCGGAACCATGGAATCGTAGGATCATTAACGCTGGAAAAGACCTCCAAGACCATCAAACCTTTGACTAAAACCCACTCTGTCACTAAACCACATCCCAAATTGCCACATCCACTTGTTTTTTGAGCATTTCACTGATAGTGACTCCACCTTGGCCCTGAGTAGCCTATTCTAGTGCTTGACCATCAAGTGAAGAAAGTTTTCCTAATATCCAGCCTCCCTTAAGCACAACTTGAGGCCATTCCCACTCTTCCTATTGTTTCTTTCCACTGCAGCAGTGACATGCTCCAGGTGGAAGAAATGATGAGATTAACTGTTCTGGCCACTCCATGGGAGACAGCATTTACTGCATCTTTGGATCTTTGGATCAATGAGAAGCTTAAAAGGCTTCCAAGGCTGGAATGGCTTTAGTAAATCAAGATGTGCTAGTTATAGGTATTTTTAACAGTTTGCTTCCTTATGAACATCTTTTTATTCTTGTCAGCACCTTTCTGTTGGCTTTAACTCATGGATTTAAATTCATTTCAGAAGGTGGAAAATCTGTATGGGAAGGTGACAAATTAGGGAAAGCAATAAGAATAATGAAAAATAACAGTAAATACAGAGCACAGTTGTAAGAAAATATTTTTCTATGAACAAAGCAAATAGTAACAGGTGGCTGACCATGCATCCTCAGCTTTTCAGTTTTATTAAGTCTGATTAATTTTGCATTCAAACAAGAATTTCTTATCTTTTTCAGGCACTTTAAAACACAGCTACATATTCACCAGAATCAGTGAATGTTAATAATTGTGAATAATTTTCTTGTTGAGGCTTTTAATTCCTTAAGCTGAATGCCCTTATTATGAGATAATTCTGTGTATCCTGCCCTTTATTAACCTCTCACATTAATCAGCATCTGCACTGCTGTTTTAAATCCTCCCTTCCTGGCCCCCAAGGTAATGAGATAACCTCTGGTCTGCTCCTATTAATTTTTCTGGACTTCTTCAAGAATTTCAGCTCATTTTCAGAATACAAGAAAAAACTCAAAACACTGAGGATGTCCCCATCTTTTAAACAGTGGCCTTTTATCTCCAGCCCTTCTGTAAATCAGATCCAGAGCATTGCTCCTGGAAATTTATATTTGGATAAAAGAGAAGACATTTCTCCATGAAGTCATGCACATGTCTGTACTTTCTATTATAAAAGGTTTAGTGTGAGATATTCTTATGATTTTTCCTTTATGTAGGGATGTAGAAAATTCCTGTGCACTTACAAATTCCTATAGTGTACTGGCTAGAGTGCAAGAACAGGAGATGGAGAGGAGATGGAATACTGTGGATTGCCTTCTTCCCATTTGAAATGTACTGTGCAAACAGTATGGAATGAACCAGAACAGAATTTATGTACACGATAATGCTTAGACAGCCATCCCATGTCGGCAGACTTGTGCTCTTTTAACTGTTGTCTTTGCGTAAATCATTCTTGTATTTAATACCAATCAATTTAACATGTTTCATTAAAAAACATTTTTATAGTCAAAGATTGAAATAGTCTGCGCTGTTTTGTCTGTAATTCACCACAGGTTTTGTCATGTTAGATAATTTGGAAAAAAACTGTAAATAGCTTTGATCTGATCTCATATTGTTGATCAATATTTGCAAGGAACGAAACTCTAGACACAGTTTTAATTTTAGTTAGTCGTTATATTTGATGTCAGGTATTTTTCCCTCTTGGAAATGTTTAGGATAAATCTTTTCAAAACTTGGACATATTTGTAGTCTATGTATTTACTACTGAGCAGAAATTCTAAGCACTGTGAAAGTAATGTGAAATAATTGTCTCTGTACCTCTGATTTTACTGGTGTGGTGGGAATGTCAATTAATTCCCAAAGCACTGTGTCCTGTGTCCCTTCTAAGAGGTCAGTATTTCTCCAGAATGAGCTATTAACAATCCTTGAAGAAGGACATCGACATTATTAGACTGTGTAAACAAAACATAATTTAGGTGATCAGCAAAACTCTGCAACTACAAAGATCAGTATTAAAACCCACCTTGATAAACCAAACAGGAATGTTATAAAGGCCCCCAAAAATGCCAACACAAAGGACAAGCTGATGACTTAAAGTCGGAGCACTGCATGATGCCATGGTCCAGGGGCTGTAAAGATAAATCACTAATAATTGCATGCATAAAATATGTAAAATAGGTAGTAAATTTGGGGCATAAGGTTTTAGCTTGCAGCTCCACAATGCAGGCAGCACATCTTGGCACTCCTACAGGAGTGACCTCAAGCAGACTTAGCAGGAACAGGAGGAAGTCCCAAATATCAGTGTGCTGGTCTTGGGAAAGCCTCAGGAGGCTGACTGCTCGCTGCACCCTCTCTCTCTCTCTTATCCTCAGGAAACTGCTCCCACTGACCTCAGGACCCTGAGGAACAGGTGACAGGGGTGAACAAAAGCAGAAAGTATGGTTGAATTATAAATGTTTCTGTCACTGAGAAAGAACTAATGATTTCTGGATTAAACCTAAAGGACTTCATGGAAACTTGGAAATTCTAGTCTTAGCATGGGAACTTCATCACCCTAGCTCACTTGGTTTTTCATGTGGTTTTGACCTCAAGGACTCTTTTTAATATTTGTATCCAAGTATTGGTGGAATTTGGACAGTCCGAACCATAATTTCCAAGGCAACACTATGCTATAATCCTTCAATCCTGAAAATTACCAGCCTTTGCTTTTCCACCACTCCAACCTCAACGCTCCACTGCTCTGTGGCACCCAATATTACTACATAAACTCTGCTTTGCTGAAGTCTGGAGCAGAGTCCTGCACAGTCTCCGCTAACTAATCCCAAGGTTAGGCAATAACCAACTCCAACTGCTTCCCAGTTTGTTTCTGAGCTTCCCCAGTGAGCCCAGATCTCTGCTTCCAGGTCACTTTAGTAACACTTTGCCCTCCAGAAACCTGAGCAGCTTGGTGTGGTCTTTAGAATGCACTGACAGCTAATCAAAGTTTAATGAAAACCTACAGAAACAGTCTCAGAGAAGACCAGTACAGCATCCTAAGCACTCCTGCCTCTGGGTTGTGTTATATTCCTTGTCTTTTTCTCATGGATCACATTAATCTTTCACTACACAACAGCACAGCTACTGACAGCAATGCTGCTCTCCTAAAAAACTTAATGCCTATGACTTTAGGCATTCAGGATGGGGATGGTGGCATTCATTCCCTCTGGTAGATGAGAAAACTTATCTCCCAAAGCAGCCAATGCTCTTGTGTATTTTCTGAAAGCCTCAGAGAAGCTTTTATAAAAACAAGACAATATCTAAAGCTGTGATATGGTCCATCTTCCCCATGGCTCTGTATCACACAGTACTTGATACACTGCCACATTTCCCCAATCCTTTCTCCAATCCACTCACTGAAGGTGGTGACTTTATTTTGAAGAGAAGAAAATAAGCCTCAGTTTGGAGAAAGAGACTTATAAAAGAAAAGCAGTTAGACAAAGGGTGGTGAGAAATTATTTTCCTCTAGAATTAAAGTATTACCTTTAAAACATTCCATAATCTCTTAAATACTGACATTAAACTGTCTAGACAGCAGACCCTGTCATAGCTTTTCCAAAGAAACTGTGACTGACCCTGGAAGTGCCCAATGCCAGGTTGCAATGCTTGGAGCAACCTGGGCTAGTGGAAGGTGTCCCTGCCCATGTCAGGGAATGGCACTAGATGGGCTTTAAGGTCCCTTCAAACACAAACTATTCCATGTTTCTATGATTCTTTATTTTACTGTTGCAGTGGGGTTCTGAGATCTCTTTGGTTCGGCTGGGTCAGGCATGGCAGAATAAATCAGGACAGGTACAATGGAGTGCCCAAAGACAGATTTAATGATCACTGGGACCTCATGGTCCGAGGGGCTGCATCGAAAGACCCAGGGACATGGCTAACCCAGCAATACACAGGGGCACCGAGAGCAGGGTCCAATTGCAAATATGGACCAGGGACATGACCTATTATGGAATGATCCCAGCAGCATCCTAACTTCCCTCCCTTCAGTATCCCACCTCCCATGGTCTCAGGTTTATTCCTTCCATGTCAGGAACCTGGTCTAAGGTATAATCTGTCTCAGCTGACTTGGTTCCCACATCTGCCACTACTCTTTGAATTGCAAAGACCTTCAGTAAAGATTTCTGAAAAATCCTTAACAGAACACTTAAAAAGCAGGCAACATAAATACAACAACCACAAAAATCAGCAAACCCATTTTGAGTAGAGTCCAACTAGACAAGTTCCATTTTCTGAACATTCCATTGAACCAGTCACAGTCAACTTCTACTTGCAATTTCTGGAAATTTTGGATAGTTCTATGTATGGACTCACTGTGGTCTAAAATATTCATGCAGCATATGCCTCTGAAATCCTCACAACCATGTCCTTGGGCTAATAGCAGGAAGTCTACTGCAGCTCTATTTTGCAAGGTGGCATGCCTGATGCTATCAACATCTGTCAATAGCTCAGTCAGTTCCCAGGATGTAGCATTGGTTTGCCTTCTCAGCCAACACCCTAAATTGTCCAACATTTTTAAAGCTTTTGCTACAGCAACCCCAGGTGCCAATATTGAGGCTGCTATTCTCTTTCCTCTACTCCAAAAGTTAACCTTGTCTTTGCAGTCCCTTTCAAATTGATGGACAAATCTCTTACACCTAATTTTTCAGTTACAAATTATAGCAATCTCAGGTGCTAGCACAGTAAGCCTCCCCAAGCTACACGGTCTACCCTTAATGCAATATGGAATGGCTGGCCATGCTCTGTCTCCACAAATAAGAAATATGCCAGATGGTAACTGTAATGGGGAATCACTGGACTAGGATGGGTACAGCAAGCAGGAGTCCTTTAGGAGTCATGTCTTTAGGAGTGGAATAACCTGCAGATAGGACTTAAAAATTAAAAATTAATAATGCTTAGAGAGCTAAGAAACTGGTGGCATCAATCAGCAGTGGCTTAGAGGCAAGAGAAGGCTATCCACAAGCCTCAAGGTGTCTTTTCTGCAGGTTCTTCCCAGAGTTCCTCCTGCTGAGCTTCTTGGTGTTCCTGTGGAGGCT
The DNA here is from genome assembly GCA_013399455.1 of Anthoscopus minutus. NCBI lineage: Eukaryota > Metazoa > Chordata > Aves > Passeriformes > Paridae > Anthoscopus > Anthoscopus minutus. The sequence continues at coordinate 17,068 of VWYI01042061.1, forward strand.
GCAGGTATGGCTTGATATTTTTTGCCGGAACCCAGTGAGCTCCTTTCTCTATAGAGACACAAGCATATCCCTTCCCCAGGCAATTAGTGGGAAAGGCCCTAAAATTTGTCTGGTTTCTAGGTCTTGAATTAGAACTCGTGGTCTCTTTTAACAATGCTTGTGTGGTGTTTTAAAAATGTCTGGTGATTGGACAGTTAGACTCCATAAATGAGTTGTGGTTTTTGAGGTACAACCTGCAATGCAGCCAAAGCCTCTGCCACTCCCGGTCCCACTGCCTGAGCCTGTAGGATAGCTGTGTGCTTGGAGGTCCCGAGGTGGTTACAAGCCTCAATCATTTGCATTAGGGTTGGTTCAGGATCAGGGGGAAGGGCACATAATACTTTCTTGCATTCAGGAATAGCGTTTGACATGCCCAGTTTTAGCACTAATTCATCTTAAGCTTTATCTTCTAAAATTTGAAGCTTGATGAGGTCAATGAATTTCATGTATGGTTCACTAGGCCCTTGTTTTATCTCCACAAAATCCTGCGCCGGTGTGTTACCATCAGGCACTTGGATGAGTCCTTTCCTTGCAGCATTTTAAATGTCATCAAGCACTGACCTTGGGAGGTTAACAACCTGGTCATTGGGTTGGGTATGTGCCCCCTCCTCTGCCAGGTGTTCCAGTGTTAGCATTGCCCATGCCTGGTCCTGGCATAGTTAAGCAGCAATTGATTTAACAGTCTCTTCCACCCCCTTTCACACAGGGTGAACTCAACTGGGGACAGGAGCACAGTCATAATATGCTTTAAGTCATGAGGGGTTAACACATGTGCTGTTAATGTAGCACTAATAACATTGTTACAAAAAGAACTTCTCACAAAATCCTTAGCAGCCTTGCACAGCACCTTTACTGCCCTGTACGTGAGGGGTTCCCACCTAGGGCCAACTCCTTCCCTCCTACATAGCACTGGAAAAGCTGCAATTTTAGAAGCTAACTCCCAGTCTCCTTCTTTTACTGCACCAGTGTGGATCTTTTCCCATGGATCAATGAAACCACTGAAACCAGAAAGGCTTAGGGCCTCTTCTGAGGAAGGAAGGCACAAACACAGCGCCTTTGCTGCTGGATGTGTAGCAGCAGGGCTTGGGTTCTATCATCAGCACGGGCACTGGCACAAAGGCGGACGCCGCCGTGCTGAAGAGCACGGCTTTCAGGAGGATGTGGACGTGGTTCTGGTGCCCAGGAGGGGCATGGCCTGAGGCTGAAGGGGCGAGCTGGGCAGAGTGGGCCCTGTGCAGCCGCCCCGAGGGGAAGAGCAGGGCAGGCAAGGGCGCAGGAGAAGGGGCGGGCAGGGCTGGAGTGGGCCCTGCATAGCTGCCCCGAGGGGAAGAGCAGGGCGGGCAGGGGCGCAGGAGAAGGGGCAGGCAGGGCTGGAGTGGGCCCTGCATAGCTGCCCCGAGGGGAAGAGCAGGGTGGAGGTGAGCAGAGGAGAAGGGGCAGACAGGGGCAGAGTGGACCTTGCACAGCCATCCCAAGGGGGAGAAGCAGGAATAGGATGAGTGGTGCAGGAATGGCACCCAGGGTGAGATAGGAGAAGCCAGAAATGGGGCTGGGTGACGAAACCTGAAACAACGTGGCTGGAGTGTGGTGAGGGGCAGGAGCAGAGGCGTTAGCCAACTTTTAGTGAATGGGGGGGGATTGGGCCATCAGAGGTGCTGTGGAAGAGGAGGGGGAGGGGACATAAGGGTTCCAGACAGCATGGCCACCACCATGTCGAGGCCCATGTGGAGGAGATGGAGGTAGACACGGGGCAGTGGAGTAACAGGGTGAACCGATGTTTCCTCAGAGCATGCCAGCAATATCGGCCCCGTATCCCACTCCGGGGTAGTCCAAAGGGCGAAAAGGATGAGGACACAAAAGTACTTGAGCTGCAAACTGCACAGGCTCCAATGTCTCTGACAATTTTTGCTTTTGTGATCTGTTCCCAGGGTTTGAAGAGTTAAAAACAGTCCGAGGTTGAGAGGTGGAGTTGGAATTTCACCACCTTTTTTTTCGACTTTAAGGGTCTTAAGAATTGTGCGAAAGCAAGCAGCAGGTGAGGTGCTAGAGGATCGCTCCTACATTTCCTACATCTCTCCGACACGTTAAATCATACAGTCTGATTCCCACTGAGTCCCAAAAATCTGCAGAAAAGATACCACAGTCTGAGCAGTCTCCCATGGTACTATGCTGTGTGGTGCAGGCAGGGTCTGTGGTGGCCGGGAAGTCTCATTTTAGCAGGGTTTTCAGCTTACTAGCCTGAACTATTTTCTAGCCTCCTTCCCATGGCCTGCTAAAAGTTCTTTAAATCATCCATATATGTCCTGTTCTAAATTGGACAGCCTTAGTCCCATCCTGCAAAACTGGGATTGGGTGGGATGGCCCTCCTGGTCGGGGTAGGTGCAATGCAAAGCTGTCCCCTTTCTCTGCTCACCTGCATTTTGTGCAGGGTTGTCCAAGGTGACTGGTCCTCTCCAAAGGTCACTTGCTTCCACGTCAGGCCTGACAACTTATTCCAGAGCAGAGTCCTATCAGTTTGCTAGGTGCAGCAAAACCAAGTGCCTTAGAGGTCTCAATATGAGGATCCCTGTTTGTGTGCCACATGCCACGGGGGGTTCACATACCTCTCATCCATTTTGGCTGGGTCAGGTGTGCCAGAATAAATCAGGACAGGTACAATGGAATGCCCAAAGACAGATTTGATGATCACTGGGACTGCATGATCCGACGGGCTGCATCCAAGGACCTGGGGGCATGGTTAACTCAACAATACATAGTGGTACCTGAGAGCAGGGGTCCAGTTGTGAACATGACCTATTATGGAATGATCCCAGCAGCATGCTAATTTCCATCCTTTTCAATATCCCTCCTCCCAGGGCCTCAGGTTTATTCCCTCCGTGTCAGGAACCTGGTCCAAGGTATTATCTATCCCAGCTGATTCAGTTCTCACAGAACAGAACAAAAAAATCATCTGTTATTTCAGCCCTTGGGCTTTTTCTTGTTTTATAATAAATGAGATTTCTTGATTTCTTTTAGTCAACGACTTATTAAAACAACAGAGTTCCAATCTGTGTTTAGGAATTTCACAATTTATACTTTTCCTTGGTTAAATATCTGCAGCATAGTTCATACTCTTCTAAAAGGTGAGAGACCTGGGATTTTCTTTCACTTCTTGGAAACATCAGGAAAGAAGTCAGTAGAGAAGCCTTCCTCAGTCATCAAGGCATTGAAAAACAGAAAGTTCAAAGAATAAAAAATTGTCAAGGGTATAGCTCTTCCCAGAAATTAACAAGCTCTGCAAGAGCTGGGCACAGGGGATTCATCTGAATTCAAGGGAATGCATCTGAAAGGAGACAGATCTTAGTGTTTTCTGGACCTTCCTCATAACCTGTGCTTATTGCACAACCAGAGCCAAAATGATTTAGAGGTAATTCAATGAAAGAATGTTTTTAGCAAGATCCAGGGCAATCTCTCTAGAAATGTGCTGCTTTCCCTAAAAACCAAAATCCCCAAAGCTGTTATAACCAAATTTCCATGTTCTTTAAAATAGAGCCTGATAGAGGGACTGTTCCAGTTGGATCTGAGCTGCAGTGCTCATCTCCAGAGCTGCCTTATAACCTCTTTGTCTGGTTCTCTGCTCTAATCATCATCTCCATGTGTCTCCTTAGACACAGGATGGAGCAAGGCTGGAGCATCTACAAAAAGGCAGCCTCTCCTCAGCTGTTGTTTATCCTGCTTTTCCCCCATCTCTGTTTGTTCTGGCTGTCTGTCACGCTGTGCTCAAATACCTTGCAGGCATATTTAGCAATATTTCACTTTGCCATCTGGAGCAGACTTTCCCCAGCATTGGGCTTGGGTGCCCCATCTGGTGTCGTGCCTCTGCAGTATAAACAGGGCAGAGAACCCCATTTGTTGTAGTTTTAGACGAGAAAGAAATACAGTCATGCCTAATAAGAAAAATAAACAACCAAAAAACTATTGAAACCAAAACGAGTTAAAGTTTTTTACAGACTTCACCCAGCTTGCAGTAATCAGCTCCCAGCATCTCCTCTCTTGTTAGCACGAGGTTCTGATCCCTCTTCACACAGACAGTTGTCCAGCCCTGCAAAACTGCCAAGGATATGGCATCCTGTTCACACATCCATGGAAAGTAATTCAGGGAGGTACAATTTATGTCTCAAATAACTACACTGGTAACACAGCTGTATTTTTATAGAGTACTGACAGCAGATAAGACAACGCATTCATTTTGATAATTCACATATGCAACAGAGAACACAGGGAACAAGCATGAAGGCCAAACTCAGCTAGCAGTATCCCATACTGTATCTATTGCAAAGAATATTGAAATTTTTTAAAATTACCTAATCACAAAAAAAGGTAGATTTTTTTTTAATATATTGGTTCATTTGTTTTATTTCACGACCTCTCCTCAGTGATTTAACACTATTTTCATTATGTCATACACTTCTACTGCTTTTAGGAAGAGATTTTGACTATCCTACATGTCTCTCATATCCTATCTTAGAAAGTACTTCCATTCTCTTTTTCTTTTTTTTTTTTAATTTTTTTTTTCTTTTGTATTCACATGTTGAAATGATTCTACACTATTAACGTTTTTGGTACAGCCTAACTAGAAATGCAAGGGAAACAGCTTTACATTGCAAGAAAGAGCCATCTGTGACTATTGATACAATCACAGAATCCCAGAATGACTTGGGTGGGAAGAGAATTTAAAGACCATCTTGTTCCACCCCCACTGCACCTTCAGATAAGTCTGCAGTGAAAAGATTAATCAGTAAATGTGTTTTTATTCAAAATATAAATATGCCAACAACAAGGCCATCCAATTTAGTGACTTCAAAATATTGTAAGTAGCTAAGAGTTTCAGTTTTCCAACTTTATTTGTAACTTTAAATGCTCAACAGTTTTGTCAAGTCTCCTAGCACAGATTCTTTCATTCATCCTTCAAACCGTTCCGGTGATAGTCCCTGTCCATGGATTTTTGCACAGGGGTCATTTCAAGGGCATTAAACAACTGGCTTGTATCACACTCCTCCTGAAACCAACATTTTTTTATCTCAATAGGCAAGAGAACCAGGAAAAAACTAACTCAAATGTGGTAACAGAGAGAAGTTAATTGTGCCTTCTGAAGATAGGCTACTGAACTAATGACTTGCTAACTCAGCTTCAGCCACTCCCTCTTTTACTTAAGCCTTTCCAAGTATAGATGACATTTCTTTCTGTTATGTTACCATTCCAATGTACATTTGCTGTTTAGGATGTTTGAAGGTCACATCTACAGCTGGGCTTGTGAAAGCTGATTCAAAAGGCAGCTACACTTACCTTACTCCATAAACTGCTCAGCTTAAGGGGGAAAAGAGTAAATAAAGCCTTCCAAAGGTGGAATTCTGCATAAATAAATCGCTGCATGTTGTGGTGACGTTTCTTGTCAATGATATTTCCCAGGTGAATGGTTTAGTCCCAGCCTGTACACTCATATTATCCCACTGTCAATCTATCCGATGCCTGCCCCTTACTCTAGTTCTTGTCAATCTTCCCTTGCGCCAACCCTCTGCCTGGAAATCCCCTTTGGAAATCCCCTAAATCTGGACCTTCTAATAGTCCATGCGACCTATTCCCTTCCCCCTGCTTTCCCCATTGGGTAATGCTTTTGTGAACCCCACTTTCACCCTTCCCCAGGGTACCCCTGATTGGTTAAAGATTGGTTACCCACCCTTGTCCCTCCTCCATTCTTAAATTTCCACAAGCCCTGGATCTCTACCTTTTGCCAGTGGGGAAAGCAGGATGAAGGGAATAGGTCAGATGAACTAATAGAACCTCCAGTTTTAGGGGATTTCCAAAGGGGATTTCCAGGCAGGGGGTTGGCACAAGGGGAGATTGACAAGGAACTTACAAGAGTAAGGGGCAGGCATCAGGATAGCTTGACAGTGGGATAGGAGGATGGAACAGGCTTGGACTAGACCATTAACTTGGGAAACACCGTTAACAAAAAACATGGGTTTGGAGTAAGTTTTAAAGGGGCTCTTTTCTCACACGTTTTAGGAGATCATATGGTGGTACGTTGAGAGGTGATAAAGCTCCTCTGCATGTCCCCAGGAAGCTCCAATAGGGATGGCAGGAGGACGAGCCCATATTCAGCCTTCAGAGGCCAATTAATCCAGTGGAACTCAGGGATGCACAGGGGGGGTGGGTCTGTTGTAAAAACAAAGGCATGACTTTTTGGGTGGACAAAAATAAACTCATTTTTATTTAAGAAAAATATTACCAGAGGTGAAGGTCTGAGATAAGCTCGGACCCCATGTGACAGGACAGATCACACCTGTGCTGCGCACACACTGGGGTGCTCCTTTGAACAACCCACTACTGCCCATAACATCTGCCAGAGAACGAAGACTGAGCTTGAGGGTTATTTTTATAACTTCTTCTCAGCTCCTGATTGGTGAATTTTGGATCTTCACACTGATTGGTCCAATTCTGGGGTTATGATTGGTCTATACCATGGTTCATTCCTGACCAATCGTTTTCCAAAGGCATCGAATGATTGGTAGTGGTCTGACCAATCATTGTCCATTTTACTGATGTTACTTTCATGATGTCAGCTTCTGTAACCTTCCTCAGTGGTGCGCATGCTCTGTACCAGACTTATATCATGGTAATTTCTATATAACATTAAAACATTTTCAACTACTTACAACTCATTAACTTCTTTCTGTAGAACTATACACTTATGAATAATAAATATAATACACTATTTAATAACAACACAATCAACTTATTAATACTAAACACAATTAACAAATACAATTAACTTATTAACTTTCCCAGAAGTCTTAATTTTCACCCACAATAGGTCTCCAAACAAGGATTCCCAAGGAACAAGTACCTTGTCCTGGTCGCTCCCAGGGCTGTCCTGGCAGATCCCTGAACACACCCACCCCATGAGCCATGGGGAGCAGCTCTCTGGGCCACCTCTCAGGCTAAGGGTGTGTTTCCAAGGGTAGGACACACTGGACAAAACAGTTCAGGATGGTGCAGTCAGAAATCACTCAGATAAATGTGATCAAGTAGATAGATTATTGAGCTCTCACTGGTAAATTTAGGTATATAAAATATTTAATTAGTAAGAACAGATGGTTTGGTGGGTTTAATACACCTGAAGTTAGTAGAGGATACAAAGATTGCCATGAGAGCTTCCTGTGTGTATCTTAAATGTTATGTGCGTATCAAAATGTCACCAACTTACCAAAGCCTGGTGTGAGGCATGGCTTCGAGAGGTGTCCCTACTCAGGGGCAGCTGCTTTTGGAAAAGAACCTCAATGGGCCCCGAGGGCTGCAGATATTTCTACAGTAAAGAGGTTGATGTGCAGACAGCTTTTTCTGCTGTGTTCATGCAGTTTTGGACACTTGTCAGCTGGAGGGTGCTCCTGAGAAGCCAGTGTTGATATCAGGGTTGTGTGTGCAGGTCAAAGATGCCAAGCACCCGGAGAGGCTCTGCAGGACAGAGGAGCAAACTTTTGGAATCATTATAAATAGCCTTGGGGCTGTGGAAAAGCGATACCCTCCCAAGTTCATTCAGGAGGCCAAATACCTGCTTCAGACCATCACTGACACCCCACTTTGTCTTCAGTGGGGTGAAGCCACTTCAAGCCAAATCAACCCAAGTCACCCCATCCTGTCCTGGCTATCTCTGCAAGGGCTCCTGCCTGGTCTTTATGGTTGTCTTCAAGCCATTCACTATGAATGGGAGCCACTTTACCCAGCTGCTGTTAAAAGTCACTGCTCCCAGCACAGAGTTGAATGTCAGCTTCCCCCAGGGCTTTTCTTTCCTCACAAGCTGGAGGGAACACTCCTTCGATGTTTTTTTTAACTTTGTGTTCATCGGAGCAGCTGATGTACTCTCCACAGGGTGAATGCCAATTATTCTTGGCCCTTCCCTTCACTGCACAGAGTATCTTTTTTTTCATAAAAGAAGCTCTCAAGTGCTTTTAATTGGAAAGAGAAGCATCTGATGGATGTACATGAAAATCCAAGAGCTTGAATGCTTACTGTACGGCCTCTCTAGAAAATCTAATATTTGCTGAACTTCTGCAAGCAAAGCTTTTAGCACAGTGAATACATTAAACAATAAGAGTTAATCATGGATGTTATTCAAGCTGCACTAAAGCCAAACCCTGAAATTACAGCCCTCCAAAGCAAAGGTGGCGTTAGCAATTCCTGCAGCCTGACAGAATGATGCAAATATATTTTTTTAATTCATGACAGGGACTTCTGCATAGTATGATTCCAAACTGTATTTTTGACAAGAAGAGACATTTATTGCAAAAAATCAAAAAGTCAGTCTAAGAAATGTAATCGCTTTTGTTGTTGTTGTTGTGGTTACTCTTGCAGTGCTAAACACTTTTACAGAGTATTTCAGGAATGGGCTCTGCTGTTGGGATTTTTTGGATGTTTCCAATGCTTGTAACAAGCTGTCTCCAGAAAGCACATAGCAAAATGATAGGCAGCACTTCTAAAGAAAAGGATCATCCCACTCCACAATGGAAAGCAGAAAGAATTATATTAGTGATGTATTTTTAAGAATCCAAATCTGAACTCACTCATTTCCTTGGACGGAAAACTCACTGCTTCTTCCTGACAGGAATATGAGGGGCTTTGCAGCATGAGGAGGTGAATTGACTTAGTCACAGGAAGGGTATCAGGCTCTTTTGCTGTACAATATCCATTTTCTGAAAGGAAAGCTCACTGAGTTACATCTAGAGCTCTCAAATCACCACTGTGAACTCAAACCACTGACCTCCCTGGTTTTCCCACAACAGAGCCCTTTGCAGAGTTATCTGAGCCTGAACATGCAAAACTGGCAAAAAGGTTTAATCCATTTAGGACATTTAAGACAGAAGTCCAAGATTTATTATCATACTAGAGTTGTCCAATTCAGACTCTAATGGGAAATTCCTCAGTGCCCTCAAACAAGCAGAAAGGAGTCAAGTTGGCACAGAAAATCTGGAAACTCTGAAGCAGAAAAAGCTGGAAGAACAATCACTTCAGTGCTCATGTTTTAAATGTTTCCCTGTCAGCTGGAAAAAAGGCACAGCTGTAAGTCTGGTGATCAGCTGTGAAATACAGTTCCCAAACTGAATTCTTTATCAAGCCACAGGGATAAATAGCAACTCTTTCCTGGAAGAAGAGGCAGACAATAAAAAGACCTCTTAAAACACTTTTTATGCAGCTTTCCTTGCTGCATACAGACCTTTACAATGCTATCTTGTAGGACCAGCATTCTCAGACAGCATTTGAGCAGTGAGAGGAAAAAATTCTTCCGGAATTAGATTTCACAGGGAAGGATGAAAAGACCTCACGAAACAATGTCTTAGTACTTAGTTGACCCTGATTTTACTGCTCAATAGTTGTATATATTTTAGATTTTATACATTTGATCACAAATTAAAACCTTGGAGGTTACTAGAGATTGTTATTTATTTATACTTTTAAATCCAGCTACACACAATCTTGTCTTACTTACTGAAGCCCTGTGTCAGAAAATCCCTGGGATCCCTCCTCCTGGCTGTCATCCAGGCAGCACATCCTTGTGAGTCTGAGTACATAGAACAGGAAGCAACTCAAAGTTCTTACACAGTTGTCACCCTCTCATTTTATCGTAAATGCTGAATGAGTCAAGGAGGAGGAAGATAAAACGTTAGATATTGCAGTGATACCTGATAGAAAACACGCATTTTCTAATTAGAATCTTGGGTTTTCATTATCAGAATTTAGAGGTATCTAGCCTGTGGACCTTTTTTTAATCATTATTTAATTAATTGATTTAGGGATGTTCTATATTTTTATAGTTCAGTGTGATTACAAGCAACAATAATACTTTTTAAAGTGTGGGAAAGGAACCAGAAATAAAAGAAAACTTAAAAATAAACTCCTGGCATGAATAAATAGGATGTTATAATTTAACTTTACTGACTGCATGCTGCAGGAAGAAAAGAGCACCTTGTGACAGGCAGTTTGATAAATATTTCAGTGCATATGAGCACAGGTGCTTTAATACTTAGGTTATGAAGTAAAATCAAAAAGGCTTCTTGGTTTTCTTTGTTTTTATTTTCTAAATAGCAAATTTAACCATAGTTAAAAAGGTGTTTTATCTACCTTTGAAAAATCAGGTTTACTCCAGAAAGACATTTCTGTTCTCTACCCAAAAAAGATATTTCCAGGAAAAGTACACACTCAATTTCTCCTGAAATGAATCCTGCACTTTTGAGCAGCTCTCTTTTGATATCCTGGAAATAATTTATTAAAAGATTTCCACAGAATGGAAGTAGCATGGGTGAAGCAATAAAATGAATTGCGGAGTTCATTTAATCCTGGCCTAATTTAACCATGGTTCATCTGAAATTCTGGATCTGAGAGCAAATTTAATGCCCATTTCCAGTCCTGAGAGTATTTATGTCGGGAAGGTGTTCCAAGGAACAGCAATAAGAAGAGCAACTTCCTAATGCTGACATTGATCAAAGGGAATTCCAGTCAATCATGACTTAAAGATTTAATTTGTTAATAACATGTTAATAGCACAGCAGCTGCACCAGACTTGGACTTGTGCTTTTTCCATTCCTTAATCCTAATCAACACATGCTGCATTTTGCCAAATGAAAACAGTAAATTTGACTGTAACATAAAAATGAGGTAAAATATTTGGATTATATATTATGCACTAAGTAGTGGCTTTTTCTTTTTAATAGGATACAGAACTTGGGAACATGTAACGAGGAAAAAACACCAGTAACTGGGAGATAGAGATCACATCTTTGGGTGTTGCTTCAGTAGTAAGAAATATTTTTCACTTTGTAACTCATGCAGAGGATTCACAAAAGCAGAAAGATCTCAAATTAAAATTCACCCCTTACATCTCATATCTGCAGCTCAGTCATCTTTTTATTTGAGTGAGGATCTCATTTGCTGAGAGATGCATATTTCCTGCACATTTCTGCGCGGCAACTGATAGGCTGCTAAGTCCTGTGCACTACATCTAGAATGAGGAAGACTGATATAAACAAGAACTTTTCTTTCCAGCTCCTCTTTCCTCCTCCAGAATGCATTTATAGTGTATAGCATTAATAAATGAAAAATGTGTTATCTGTGCTGACAGTGAAAAAGGTGTTATCTGTTATTTTTGCTGTGGAGATTTTTGTCTTTCTGTCTTCTTTCTATGCTGAATGCATGCAAAAGTTCATCTCAAAAATAAGGAGGTAATAAAGTACCATTTGAAACAGGACGAGATAAGAGAAAATGCAAAAGAAACCCAGCACAAAATGAGCACTCATGGATTTGTAGCTATTTTGATAGCTCCACCTTGTCTTTAGCTCATATTAAAAATCTCCAATCCCAGGAAAACTAATACCGCCACAGGGATGTAAAATTACTGCAAGAACGAGAAGGATGATGTCTTAGAAAGTTACAAAGTTTTTACATAGACGTATCATACAGCTTGGAATAATATGAGGTCAAGGAATCCTAGAATAGCTAAGGGTAGAAAAGTCCAACCATCAGCCCAGCACCATCACCATGTTCACCAGTAAATTATGTACCCAAATCACAGAATCCTGAGTGGTTTGGGTTAAAGAGACTTTAAAGCCCACCTCATTCCACCCCTGCCATGGGCAGGGACACCTTCCCCTATCCCAGGGTGCTCCAAGCCCCATCCAGCCTGGCCTTGGACACTTCCAGGGATCCAGGGGAAGCCACAGTTCCCCTGGGCACCCTGTTCCAGGGTCTCACCACCCTCACAGGGCACAATTCCTCTCCAGTATCCCGTCTAACTCTGCTGTCTGTCAGTTTGAAGCCATTCCCCACTATTCTGTCCAGTTGCTGATGAATTGTCCCTCTCCAGTTCCCTGGAGCCCCTTCAGACCCTGGAAGTTGCTGTGAGGTCCCCACACAACCTTCTCTTCTCTGGGCTGAGCATTCCCAGCTCTCCCAGCCTGGCTCCATGGGAGAAGTTCTCCAGTGCCCTCAGCAACTTCATGTCCTCCTCTGGACTTGCTCCAACATGGAAATCCACATCCTTCTTATGTTCTTATGGCACTGTGTTACAGGCAGGGTCTCACGAGAGCTCTGTGCAGGCAACTGTGTGAAAAATAATATGTATTATATATATAAAAGCTGCTTTCAGTGTTGAGCTTTCTAACAAGTGGAATAGACAACTTATAGGCAACTAAATTAGCTTTTATTGAAAAACTGACCTGCAGTTCAATCTTAATTATAAATCCTTTCTCAGAGATTTTCAGTTTTGCTTTTCAATACTGGCAATTGCGTTTTGAAATCCTCAAGGACACCAAGAAGGAACCATGATATTCATGGACTGCACTTTTAGTGAGCTCACTTCTAGTGAGCACTTGTTGTGAAGTGTTTAAAAAACCACGTTCCTTTGTTTCCTACATCTGTTATGCTACCAAGAGCTCACTGTTCTCTTCAGGATGTCACAGATAGTATAATAAAAATTATTGAACAAGGAAACAATATTTCCTATTAACTCAAAATATTTGTAATGCAATTCAGAAAGAAGATGTAAAAAAAAATAAATATTTTTACCAGCTACCTGAATGATCTAAAATAAAGTGAGAGACACCATATGAAAGATTTTTCTTTGTTTTGGTTTGGGGTTTTTTCAGAATGTCTGAAACATAAACTCTTGACAGACACAAATGGAGTTAATGGGGGGTTTATTATTTTGTTGACAGTATTTCAGTTTTGTTTTCAGATTATCATTTTGCTCTCCTTTGTTGTGCCTTGATTTGCCTTTGAAATCGCTGCACAGTTTAGAAATATGTAATTGTTGTCTACATTCTAGGGAGGAATATGTGCAAGAAAAATATTCTCTCTCTGTGCCTTTGAAAGGAAGAACCATAATTAGATTGGTTAAAATCTGGATACATGCACTGCTTTAAGAGCAGAAATACCCAATTAAAACACATAGATGAAATTTTATATAAGAATTGGAACGATTTGGAGAGGTTCACACTGCACAGAGGAATATTTAGCATTTAGTACTTTCTATTTTTTCTACTTAAAAATATGATTTTCATATCATATCTCCTGTAAGAATTGAAGCTTTCATGTCATCCACTCATCAAGATTTTCTTGGACAACCACTACTTGTAACATCCTGGTTTGAGAGGAATAGCTCAGAAAAAACAACTTACTTTTCATTATTTCTTTGCATTATCAGTGAATTAAAATCTCTGTTGTTTGGGTTTTTTTAACTAGCCCAGGAGATCAGTCACAATAAGTAGAACAAATTATTTTATCACTGGGACATGTGGCAAGTTTTCTTTGCTGAAAAAAGCCATCTCTGTATCGTCTCAAAAATGTCATTAAGCAATGGCGGGGAACTTGTTAGAAACATTTCAAGGTTCCTTTAAAATTCTTTAAAATTCTTCCAAGGCTTTAAATATGTTTTCTCTACAAATTTGCTAAGGTCAGTAATATAAGACCATTTACTAGTGGGTTTGTTTAGCCTATGAAATGTAGTAGTAGAAAAGCTTATTATTAATGTATCTGTTGATACATTAAGATAATTATAGTAATGCATTAATTGAACTATATTGATATCAGAACACATACATAGATCACTGTAAATTCACCACTTTTAATGTAAACAAAGCAAACAAATTGATGCTCAGCTGGAAAATATGTACCACAAAAACATTTAGCAGTGACAGATTTAACTGTTATTCATCCCTGCCAAAGTACACAATTACAGTTCAAAATGGTTTCAAAGGTGCTAAAGATACCTCAAAACCAGCTGTTATTTTTAAATAATTCAATTATTTAATTATTATTACAAATTAAAGTGGAAGATGTCTCTATTGGAAGTATGGTGGCAGTGGTTTGATGGTAAAATTTGATGATCTTAGAGTACTTTTCCAGCCTTAATGATTCCATGATTGAGTAATTTAGTGATTCTAAGACTTACATGTGTCCAAAAGAGACAAAACTTTTAATTTCCCAGGGTCACAGTGCAGAGAGAAAGGGCAGAAAGTTCAGATCTGGCTGAAGCTTCTCTTGACAGCTCCTCTCATATTGGGGTTCCCCACGCTCCCCGGGAGCTTTGCCCTGGTGCCCGGCTTCTCAGCATCTGCTGCTAAGCCAGAACCTCGTGGTCGGAGCAAGTCCGGGCACGCTGCGGTCGGAGCTGCAGCGAGTGCGGTCTGAACGTGGGGCTTCCCCTTGCAAGTTAGAAAAGCCAGTCCTTTTATCTTCTGAGTGTTCCTCTTTGCAGAACCTGGACGAGGTGAAGGAAAGATGCAAAGTCCGTTCTGGGTTTCAGGTTCTGATTTTATTCTATTCCATTGGCGAGACCGATGTGGACTCCACGAAACCCAGGATGAACCACTCCTCCTCCGCTCACCGTCCCTTTTGATCCCTGAGGGCAGAGCAATGGGAAGGGACTGGCCAGTTTACCGATCCAGGGAGAGGGAGTGTGGGAAAAGGCAGATGGACACCCATGTAACCCTATCACCTGTTGCCCCCCTGGAAATCTCCAGGTGTAGCCAGAAGCCCCGTGCCGACCATGCTGTGGCTTGGGGGCATCTGAAAACACGTGGAAATTGTGTAACACACCGCAACACTCTCACTTAATGCTGGTTTGAGTGGAGAAAGTAGATTTAGTGTTCCAGCAGCACACAAATCATCAGGATGCTCCCATCAGGAAGCTGAGGGAAGGATAATCACACATTCACACTCTGCAGCCAACATCACTTTTACTTCATCCCACAGCTCACAGGATGGAGTTATGCAGACAGTCCACATGAGAGTGGAGCTGTTATTTTGATATGTTGTGCATGAAGACATATCCAGACTTGTCACTTCTTCAGGATCAAGAAAAAAAGACAAAATATCTCCCAGGAGCTTATCAGAGGTTATGGGATCATGTGCTGATATGACCCAGACCATCTTGGAAAGCTGGGAATGGAAGTGATGAGTAAACACCAACCTTAGTGCTGGAGAGCAGAGGGTTTGATCATGGGAAAACAGCTCAGGTCAAGATTTTTGTACAGAAAACAACCTGAGAACCTGAGCACTTCCATGCTCTCCACAGCAGGGGCTCTCTCCACTCTGGGGCTCCCCATCCTGCCCAGTAACAATCTAAGCAATGGAATCAGAGTCCTAAGGCTGGAAAAGCCCTCCAGTATCACCAAGTCTAATTGTCAACCAACTGAGGTCACCACTAAACCTTGTCCTCTATGCCACATCCACATGGTTTTTCAGGGATTCCACCACTGCCCTGGGAAGTCTGGTCTGAAGCCTGGTCTTGGCAAACCTTTTTGTGAGGAACTTTTCCCTAATACCTAATCTGGCCTTCCCCTGGCACAACTCGAGTCTGTTTCTGATGGAAGGTGAAGACGGGGGATATGAGACTATTTTATGGATCAACTTAAGCCAACTGGACTTTTGAATATGGAAGGTGAATCAGGGGCCTAGAAAGTGGTTAAAAAGATACCAAGAACTCCTCTTGGGATCTGTACAAATGTATGATTATTCAATTCAATGAGAAAACAACAGTTTAAATTATTCTTACAGAACAAAAATTAAGTTCTTTTGTTGCTTAAAATCCCCTTTAGGTTTAGTGAGTTTGTAGAAGTTCTATTAGAACATTATGTCAACATCAAAACAAACAAACTGATTTTGTTTTCTTTAATATTTTAGTCTTAAAGCAATTTGTTGAATTGAACATGAATTGGGAAATTATTTGATCCTCCAGAA
Source organism: Anthoscopus minutus (assembly GCA_013399455.1). Lineage (NCBI taxonomy): Eukaryota > Metazoa > Chordata > Aves > Passeriformes > Paridae > Anthoscopus > Anthoscopus minutus. The sequence continues at coordinate 32,875 of VWYI01042061.1, forward strand.
ATGACACTTTTTACAAAGCCAATACTCATAAAAGAAGAAATTAGATTTTTAATAAAAATGTGTGAAAAAATACAATAGTCACATTATGCTTTTTGAATAACTTGTTTGAACTCTGACTTATCCTCTTATGGGCAGAATGGGGGTTGTTTTTTCTCTATTAGTGGGTATCATTTTCGTTTGTAAAAGCTGCATCCTCAAAATAACACTTTGTAGGAGGCAAGGATAGTTTCTGGAAAAACTAAGCCCAGCACATTTTCCCTTTTAAGTCTAAAGCTTTACAAACTGATCAACTCAAAGTCACAGAAAAAAGAACCATGAATTCTTCTCCAACTATCCATTTCCTTGACTTCACTGTTTTCAATAGAATATTTATCATTGCCATTTATCTACAGCCAAATGTGCAAAAAAATGTGGAAAGAACAGAGGGAGAGAGAAAATTATCTTCTTAGTCTGACCATTGAATTAATTAATTACTTGCACTAGTCCTTTCAGCACATCTATTATTTAAAGAATCAATAATTTATGCATTTTTATTCTATAATGCTTTTCTTGGATTTAATATAGAAACAGCTTTATCCTTTTAATTATTCTGCAAAATTGTTGAGAATTTCAGCATATTTCTGTTCTGCATCCTGAGCCTTCCTTCTTTTTGCCTCAGGATTTGATGAGAGCTTCTTGATGCCATAGCAAAAAATTCTCCTGATCCCTACATGAACTGCAGCTTGCAGTTATTCCTCATATTTTCTTCCTTGGTGCCTTCCTGGGTTATTTTTTACCTGCTGCAGGAGTTTGCAAACACTTCCAATATGCCAGCTGAACAATCTGTTGCAATTTCTTCATCTAATGCATAGTTTTGCCCTTTTATTTCCTTATCCCATATTACTTTATTTTCTTCAACAGCTATTACCTTCTCTTTTCCAGAGGACTATGATTTTAACAACCTTTTCTTTCTGGTACTATTTAAGCACAATGGTATCCACTGCCCTTTTTAACTATTCACACTTAATAGATTCATTTCCTTGTGGTGGTTTATTAACTACTTTCCTGTGGTAGATGGCACATGCAATTCACTGTAGGATTTCTGTTAACACTCGTCCAAGTTTTCTGCATTCCCTGAAAATATTGGCAGAATTAAAAACAGAGAAAATGAAAGAAATAATATTTTGAAAGATTCCTTCACTGCAGGCATAGCCTCTCTCTGAAGCCATTCCATTTTGACTATCTCCTATCATTAAGACTCATAATTTTTTTTCCAAGAGATATAAGCCTAGATTTCTACCACATTCCATTTCAAGCAAATACATTGCCTTACTTAGATTGTCTTAAGTCCTTTGAATGAGGTTTTTTTATTTTCTTCCCTTTGAGTTTGGTGCTGAGACCCACCTTTAAAAAGATTCCATATTCTTCTTGGAACTGAGGTAGTTCCTTTAGGGAGCACATTGGGGTCTTTATAGATGGGAGCTGCCTGATACAATATATTTTGAGTTCTGCTGCTGTTCTGAAAACTTGATTTAAAGTTAGTAGTGAAAAGTTATCTTTCCCTGCAGCCTCCTCCAGGAGGATTTTTGTAGCCTGCAGAGAGCTATGGATATGATTGTAAAAGATTATCTGCTACCTGGAGAAGCTACAAAACTAAACACATTTCAAGGGCTGTTCCTAGGTTTGAACCATCTATAATTTCAAAAGAAAACCAAATATCTAAAGACATGCCTAGAAGATCAGAGAGGATCTCCAAAGCAGGTCTTACACAAATTATTTGCAATAAGCGCATTGAACATCTTAATTTATTCCCAACACCAGGGAAGGTTCTGCTTAGAATTAGAAAGGTGTTGGAGTCCCCATTCCTGAAGGTGTCCAGGGAAGGCCTGGACATGTCACTCAGTGCTCTGGACTGGGTGATAAGGTAAGGATCAGTCACTCAGTGGTCTCAGAGAGCTTTTTAGTGGTTCTGTGATTCAGAGAATTAATGATCCAAATTCATTGATATGTCACAGCTCCATGTGTGTTTTCTAACAGACAGGCCTTAAAAATTAATTGTTCTTGATGAGTTCATTTGATTTTAGGTTGGAGATAAATCTGATCCACATCACCGAAGTTTTTTTGCATATTCTGAAATAACCTCTGTATTCACTCGAATTGGTACCAAATTAATCACCTGGACAGTGTCAATGCAAGCATTTAATCATTCCTGAGCAAATGCCTGACTGGCAGCTGCAAGAAATTCCTCAGAAATGGTGCCTTCAGCGCAAAGACACAGAATCACAGAATATTTTAGGTTGGAAAACTCTCCAAAACCAATCATTTCCCCAGCACTGCGAAAGCCACCATTAACCCAAGCCTCCAAGCATCACATTTAGGCATCTTTTAAACTTTCCAGGGATGGAGACTCCACTACTGCCATGGGCACTTGTTCCCAGGGCTGACAACTCTTTCTGTGATGAAATTTTCCCTAAGCTTCAATCTAAACCTCCCCTGGCACAACAGGATAAAGATCAACTTTTAATGACACTGAGCTGTGCTTGGAATGCTGCTAATCCCTGCATTTCCTATGCCTTTTCCAGCTATAAATTGATATTTCCTGGGAGCCTGATTGTCTGACCGTGGCATATGATCTGTTTGCAGATCAGGTTTGGGATGTTCAGTACCTGTTCTGGTGACACAAAATGGATTTCTCCATGTCCAGGGAATTGCACTTCTGGAGAAATGGATCTCCTTTAGCATTGTTCAAGCCAAGATATCAGTGGTCTCAAGCTAATTTCAGTTTAATTCCTTAACATAATAAATAGTGCTCTGTTTATTTTTTATAGTAAAATTTGTGTTTAAAGTGCTGTGCACTTTTGTGTTTCAGTGTGGATGTAAATATGTACAGGAACTTATAAGGAAATACTAATGTATATTGGAACATGTACTGGCACAGGTTGCTCAGAGCAGTTGTGGCTGCCCCTGGATCCCTGGCAGTGTCCAAGGACAGGTTTGATGGGACTTGGAGCACCCTGGGATAGTGAAAGGTGTCCCTGCTCATGGAAGGGATGAGAATGAGATGAGCTTTAACTTCCCTTCCATCCCAAACTATTCTGGGATTCTGGGATTCCATGTAGATGTTCACATTTGCAGTTCAGGAAGCTTTCTAAAATATTACTATTTATGGCTCTTAGCAAAAGAATTTCATTGTTTTATTGCTATTCTACTCACTTTTGAAAATATAAATGGAAATAACAATAATAAAAGGACACTATTTTAAGTTGACTCATTTTATTTTCCTTCTCGAATCTTCCATCAAAGTGCAAAAAAACCTGAGAAATTATTTGCAACTCCTTCAGGACTTCCTCACAGGAACCATTTACTTTTATTCTTAATCCTCCCTACTTCACGAAATACAAGAGCTTTTCTCATCATAAAATGAGAAATCTGCAACTCTCAATTGCCTGATTAACCTCTGAGGCTGGATTTTAATACTCTGAAAATATCATTGATAATTATATCCTGCAAGATTATATTTTCATTTTCTACATTCGGGGTTTTTTAACTTAAACCTGTAGAATTAGATCATGTGTTTTCCAAAACTAATATAGCACAGTTGATTATCCAATGGAATATTACAAGGGAAATGGAAAATGAAAACAGGGAATATCTAAGCATGGATAAGGGTGAAGTCCTAGTAATATTTTACAAGATAAAATGTATTCTCCCATTTTAACTGTTATTATACACAGACACTGACGAGACAATAAGATTCACCTTCTAAAGACAGTGGGAGCATTCAAGTTTTCTAGAATTAGTAATTAACCTCTGTCCAAATTCAGATAACTTATATGAATGACTCCTTCAAAATGCACAAATTAAAAATTGCTGATGTCTTTGTCACTGATCTTCTTATAGAATTAATTAACCTGAGATTTTTTTATTGTTTGTGTATTTGGAGTTTTGTGCATACAGTATAGAAATTAAGAAAAACTAGTCCATGACTTCAATAATTGGTTTTCAGCCTGTTTTCTCCACCTTCAGGTGGTTTTTGGATAAATGACTAGGGATCTAATGGAAAGTTCTTGAAAGTAACCATAAAAAATTGTAAGTAATCTCACTAGGCTATTTTTGTACATCATTGTAGAATAGTTCTGTTATTCTACTGTGTACATCTGCATTACGGAATATTAAACTTTGATTATTTTCACTACTTGTCCAATCTATAGATAATTATATGGTTAATACAATGATTTCTGCAGCTTTTATCCCCAAAATTAAATGCAATAATGTGGTCTGTTACTTAGTCCTTTTAACAAATGATTTGAATTTAATTTAATCTTAAACAGCACAATGTGCTATATTCATTACACTTTTTAATTTCTTGTGTTTTCTGCAATTTAGATTTTAATATTACAGCCTGCACTCCATAATGAGTTTTTATGCTTTTTTTCAGCAAGGATGTTATGATAAGTAATGAAAATCTACCAGATGGGTTTTTATCTTGAGACCTCAATCCAGCAACGCCTGACATGTAATTAATTTCATGTATGTATAACCACACCACTCTCAGAAATTTTCCTTGGAGTGTCTTCAGGCATCCCAGCTTCCTGTTTTTCCTCACTTTAGAAGGGCACTGATTTTCCAGAGGTTTTCCATCGGATCTGCCACCCCATAGAAGCAAAGTAGGAAGTTCAGTAGGCTCATCGATTAGGTCATGTCTGTCAGGAAAAAGCATCCAGCAGCTCAAATATTTCCTCAAAATTGTAGCTAAGGACTAAAGAGAATAGCAAGAGCACAATCCATAAATCCCATAAATTTGCAGATTACTGCAGGTGCTGAGTGGTTGTAGCATGGTGCATGCTACAAGCTCCCCTTAATTTTGGTGAAAACCTCATAGAAAGTTATTAACATGAGTCAAATTTTATGTGCTGTGTATTTTCCCTGGAATCAGGGAAGGAAACTATGTAAGTAAAAAAGTTCCTGAAAATATACACAGTACACTTCCACTGTGTTGGGAGTAATCCAGAGAAGTTCAGGAAAATTTTCCAAAGTATAAGAAAGTGAGTATGAATTGTTGTCACTTTATTTTAAATACTGCCTGTTCAGTTTCACAAAGAAGCATCAGCAGCTTGTAGGCAGCATCCTTAAACACCTAATTTCTAGATGGTGTTGGTAATTGGTAATGAAAAAAATAAATTTACAAAAGACCCTAAAAATTTATTGGAATTATTTTTCAGCCAGAGAAAGCAAAAATATTTGAAATATACATTATAACCTTGATCATTTACAGAAGGAGAGTGTCATCTTTCTTTGAATTGTGGATTAAGATGTAGATTTTTTTGGCAACAGTTGCTCAGTGACAAAGTGGGCCATCATAAGTCACAGGAGATGAAAACTTGGAAATTATGAATTTCACTTTCCTAACTTTCACAATTTGATTTATGATGGTTCATACTGTTTAAAGTGATAATACAATAGTTCCAACTCCATAATAAACTTTTTTACAAAAATATCAAGGGCTAGTTTAAAACACATATTTTGTGATTCCACAGATAAATAATGGGAATTCAGAATTCCATTTGATCCCTCACAATCAACTGTATTTTTCACATGGTTACGAAGACAAAGAATAACTAAATATGATTTTTTTTCTTCCTGTGAGATGAGAAAGGATACAGAGCAGGCACAGGGCTGCATCACCCACTCCACGCATATTGCATGCAATACCAGAAATAGTAAAATACCAAAATAATCTTTTTTTTTTCCACAAATAGCTCTAGATTCTGGTAAACAGGATGTTACCATGTGATATCACACAAAGCAACTGCTTCTTAATATCAAAGTACTGACAGCACATTCTATTGCTGAGCTTTACCATCTGGGAAGTTTTTCTCCTCAAATTGTCATTGAGGGTAGTGGCATATATATTTGATTTATTCATATATATCTATGAATATCTATATATATAGTTTTTTATATGTTAATTTATTAGTACTAATATGTGGCCACTGCTGAAAATTTTCTCTGTCAGCTCCTCAGGAGCACAGATTGTCCAGAGAAGCTGTGGCTGCTCCACCCCTGGAATTGTCCAGGGCCAGGTTGGACATGGCTTGGAGCAACCTGGGCTAGTGGAAGGTGTCCCTGCCCATGGCAGGGTGGTGAAGCTGGGTGAGCTTAATGGTCTCTTCCCACCCAAACCATCCTGTGACTCTGTGGTTCTATTAAACCCCAGAGCTTTCACTTCCAAGTTCCCTGCCATCTGTCTTTCGGAAAGAAGACATTAATTTTTCACTTTCCCTCTTTTCAAAAAGGACAAACAAGTATCTACACACTGATCCTTCAGAAGTAGGAAGCACAGTGCAGAGGACAGCATGGCTATAGAATCCCAGAATAGAATAATTTGGGACTGAAGGGGTTCTGAAGCCCATGCAGTGCCACACCCTGCCATAGGCAGGGACACCTTCCACTATCCAAGCCCTGTCTGGACTGGCCTTGGCTAATCCACGGATCCAGACAGGAAGGCTGACTACACTGAGCTGTAGTGAAGTCAGAGCTGACCTTGCAGAACTGGAATAATTTTGGAGATCTTCCACCTTGTGAGCCTAGTTGCAGTCCCAGGCAATGCAGCAAAGATGTGGAATCAAAAGGGTCAGTTTTCTGCAGGAACAACATCAACGTGTGTTGACCTCCACAGATCTCCCTTCTGCTGAAGCTGCCTGTACACAAACTACAGGGATGGCATGGAAAGACGGGTATCAGAAACTCTTCTGCTGACAAAATGAAGATTTCAGTAAATCTGCTGCAGCCATGGGATATGCTGAGAAGATGACAGCAATTCTGGGCCTGGAAATGACACTAGGGCTCATTTTTGTACCTGTCTTACTTTGCTTGAGCCTTTTATTCTTCACTGGCTTAGACCTGACATTGAATTGTATGAGGCATCTGCCACCAATCAAGAATACCTGATGGAAAACAGGGACAACTTCATGTTAACAAGTGCATTTCTGAGTTTCTATTTTCTTATATTCTCTTTTAATGTAAAAGGAGATGTGGGTTTATTCCCTTTTCATTCTAAGGGATAAAATGTAGTCTTTTATATCCATAAATATTTTACATAATTTGCAAGTACCCTTAAAATTCAAAATGAGCATTTCACATATTCTTTTCCAAATTCAATTACTGATCAATTTGACATATCCCTTTTCTTTAATGGGATTATCCTTAATATGTCCCCGTGATGAAGACATATTCACCTACACTAACCTAAATAAATTCCCTCCCATTTATTCTTTTCCCCTTCCTTCCTTCTTCACTGAAATTTTCCTGCTCTAAAAATTGTCTTAAAAAATATTTAAGTGCATTTATAGTTGTTCTTGCAAGCAATTAACACATACAAAACATGTTTTTCCCTGTGATTGTAACTTCAGGTTTTATCCAAGATATCAGTTTGTGAGCAGTCAGATTCACTTGGAACCATCTTAACTCTGCAATCACTTATTGCTTGAACAAACACATTTTCATTTTCTATGTTAGAAAGCAGCTACTTCTCCAGGAGAGCTTTCCATTCCCCACATTTTCTCTCAAAGAAGGTGAGCAGCAGAACAGAAGCCTGAGTATGGCAGTCAGTATTTTCATGTATTTAGAAATCTGCTTCTTGTAGTTATTTTCTCAGTAACCACAATTTACCCTTATTCATAGCCACCCTAAATAGGAATTTTTTAAATATCAATGAATTAACTTGCTGGCTTAACATGTATTGGTAGGATGAAGAATTACAACAGAAGAAATCAAAATATTCTGTATCAAGGGGTTGCTTGTGTGTGTTTTCCTTCCTTGATAAAAATCCCAGACAAATTCCAAACATGGACCTGACATGTGAGTCTGCAGGTGACAGAATTTTGGAATAAGGAATATACACAGTGTGGAAATGGTCACATAACTGAATCTGAGAAACAGATTAGAATTAATTCCCCTTCTAATTAACCTTGAGAGGGTTTAGGCTGTGATGAGCTTTAAAAGTACTGCAGCAAATAACCACACTGGGTTGGGTTCTTTTTGCTTAGTTGGCTTGGGGTTTCTTTGTTATTTATTTATTTATTTGCTTTCCCATTCAACAACTATGGAATTTCTCAAAATCACAGAAGAATGCTGGGACAATAGCTGAGTTTTGTAATGAAGATTTATCAGAAGAACTACAGGACTTCTTTTTACTCAGAGGTGTGAGAATTCCTGACATTAGATTTCTTGAGGGTTACATGCTATGAATAAGAGGGTGATTACTATGATTGGTTTACCTACATAGAATTATTATTTGAAATTGTTTCTGTTTATTAGCATAATAAACCTGGGTAGAAAAGAATGAGTCCCTTTGATATTTTATAGTGTTCTAACAGTTTTATGCCTTATCATTTCTGAATATTCTAACCCAGCATTAAAGAACGGCAATATTTATAATCTTGTCCTGTGTTTCTTTGTTATTATAGAGAAAAAAATAAAACTAGGGTCTTATTTTATTTTTTAACAGAATATTATCAGTGTAGGAGAACAAAAATTGTATTATCAGTTTTGATGATTAGGATCTGGGACTCTTCAAGTTTTAGGAATATTTTCAGAAGTTACTTCTTCTGCAGATAGCCATTCTTTTCCAGTCTTTTCAGCTATCTCATTTCTTAAAGTTCACTCTCATTCAAAATCAGAAAACTCAAATTTTGACACATGAAACAGTCCTGACATGGCTATAAACAAATGCAGGGTGCAGTTTACAACATATATGTACCAATACTAACTCTACTTATTCATGTTCCCTCACAGAAAGATTTTGCTGGCTTCTTTTAATCTTCACATATGCTTAAAAAAAAAAAGATAAAACCCTTCAAATATTTTTTAATTTTCCCTACAATTCTGAGTTTGCAGGTTTTCAGTATATGCTCAAATACCTCAAATATAAGAAGGTATAAACAAGCCTGACACAAAAGGAAAAGTCAATAGCAATGAGGATTTAAGCTCCCATAATTAGCTGGCCCCATGGAAATTAACCTGGCAGAGATAATAATTAAAGAAGGCAATACCTTCTTCCCTTGTTCAGTTACTTCAGGCAAACAGAAAAGGATTTTTTTTTATTGGGGAGAAATAATATTAAAGTTTTCCACTTGAACTAATTTCTCCCAGGGAACAAGGGACAGGAAGAGAGGGAATGGCCTCGAACTGTGCAGGGGGAGGCTCAGGTTGGACATCAGGAGGAATTTCTTCATGGAGAGCATGGTCAGGCTTTGGCGGGGGCTACCCAGGAAGATTTGGACTCCTCATCTCCGGAGGTGTCCAAGGAAGGCCTGGGTGTGGCACTCAGTGCTCTGGGCTGGTGACAAGGTGGGCATCAGGCATAGCTTGGACTCACTGGTCTGGGAGAGCTTTTCCAATCTTTGATTCTGGGATTCTGATCCAAATGAGTGTTACCTGTCCAGGTGTAACAATCTGCCACATTGAATGAAACACCTTTTTTCTCACTGTAGTTATTGGCTTCCTCCAAAACAAGCACCCCCAACGTCACCACAAAGCCTGCCCAGCACCTGCCCAAGTGAAGGGAAACCAGCACATCTCTGGCAGGAGAGTCTACGGAGGGAACAGATTCCCAGCAGGGAATGTGTAGGCTGGAGATGGAGGAGGGAGGGTCTGGGGAGCAGTCATGGCTCTGTTAGGCCAAATCAGCAAATAGCTAGATAATATAATGGAGGCTGCTTTATCCTTATTGTGGAGTTCCAAGCTCCTGGGGTGTGGAGAATGTTTGAGAGTTGTGACTTTTAGAGTTGGTTTTCAGCTACTCAGGAAAAAGATTGTTACTCAGGGCATGTTTGAAAACACCCTCCGTTCTTCTTATGTCTTCCTGAATTCATTGTCTAATGTTTCATTTTCCTGGGAGCAGCTCTGCCAGCTTGTTTTGGAACTGTGATGTCCCCCAGGCACACTTCCATTGATTATGTTGGAAAAAGTGGCAGGATATCACCTGTGGGAAGAGCTTTATCCAATGATGCAGAGAGCTGAGGATTGTGAATAGCAGAGGTAAACATATAACGGCCAGAACACAGCCCAGATTTACTTCTCTTCCGGAAGAAACAGGATTCCTTAAGATTTCATAGGTTAAGGAATGAAAAATCTTAGCCTTCCTTATAATGGGAGTCAGATTTACACCGAATTTTACTGGGTACAATACAGAATGGTGTGGATCCACATTTCAATTGTAGGAACAGAACCAGGGAACAGACAGAATTCCTTCTGATCTGAAAATTACATGGAAATACATTGAAGATGCTTCCTGTGAGCATGTACTGAATATTTTTATCTAAATCCTGGCTGCATTTTAAACAGGGAAGAACTAATCCATGAAATTCTTCTCTCCAAAGATGAAGCTGTCTATTAAATTTCCAATTTAAAATTATATTAATGGATTTGAAAATGGAGAAACTTTGTATGAGCTCTTGCAATTTTACAGCACCTACACAGCACTTTTAAGAAGCATCAATAATTAGAAATCCTTATATTCCTCATCAGTTTGGCATAAAATACAAGGATTTCATATAAAATACAAATCCAAAGTAGTCATATATTGCAATGTGATACATATACAAAATTTCTGAAAGTAGTAATTTTCACTGTCTCAATTTTGGCATTAGATGTAGATAAAATTACGTATTGACTATGAATGATACTCCAAGTCAAATGAAAAAGTTTAGAGCAGAGAATTTCAAAACTCCAACCTCAGCTTCCAAAATACTCTTTTTATATTGTAATGTTCTAAACTAAATAATGTACATCTGCTTTTTTTCCTGCATTATTCTGTGTGGGGCCTGTTCTATGTTTCATGATTTTTCTAGCAGACCTTATGTGTCTGTCAAAAATAAATTTATTAAATAAAAATATCAATCAAGTATTGGTAGAAGAATAAATACTCTGTTTCTATTAAGCTACAACAGTTTTTTACATATTTAACATTTTTCATTTTTAGAGTTTGCTTGAGATGGGTCTTCAAAGAAGGAGCCATTTAAGAACTTCTGCGTCATTTAGCTAAAATATGCCATAATGTAAATATACTAAAACATAGCTCATTAAAGAAAGATGAAATATCAAACCCTTCAATACAAAAGTAGCTTAGAGAAGATCAGCCATGTGACAGAAAATTCTTAATTTGTACATCTGTTGCTAAAGAGATAAGGGATATCCCTAAAGAAATAAGGAGATCCTATTAGGTGGCATTATAATGTTTTTGTTTTTTTAAAATAAGGTCACTTTTAGTTCAGAAAAAATGAAGAGAGAGAAAATGTTATCAAAACCAGGCTGCTCTGGAGTTTCACACAGGATAAACAGAAAGTAAGAATTTTATGGAACACATCCCCACAGGGGACACTGACTGTGACACCTCAATGGCCCCTTAGCATGACTGATGAAATTTGGGCGTTGTCTCTAAGCTTGTTCTGTCAGGTTTCTCCCTCTGTTCCCGTTTCCCAAGTGACAATGTCTGATTAGATGAACTCACTGGAATAAGCAGCCTCCCATCCCTCCTCAATTAGTGAGACTGACCAAGTTTTTTCTGCCTCCCTATCATCTGTGTCATGTTTGTGTCCCTGTCCTGTTTTGTTGATGGCTTCCCCCTTTTCTTATTGTCCATTTTTACACTGAAAAAGGTCTTTAGCCTTATGCCTTTAAAGGAGCAGACACTCCCATTCCATGGAACTTTTTGGTTCAGGAATCCCCTGAGACTCACACTTATCCTGTAGCTTCCTCAGGCATCAGTTTAGTCCTGTGGAACACAAAATCCAAGAGGAGAAAAAAACTTTGATTTTGATCCAATGTGGCCATTTTAATAACCAACTTACAGCAACTGAAAAAAATGATGAGTTCTTGGTCAGAGAGGAGAAAAACAAAACCCACAGATGCAATTTGGTGCTGATGTGTCCAGTTTATTCCCCTGGTTTGGCCAAAAGCATGAAATGTTGTTTCCTGGCTCTTAAAATCTGCTCAAGAAAGCTGGTGTCCAAATCTCTGTGTGATACCAACTGGACAATATTTGCTTTCTAGAGAGCATTTTTATTCCATGCCTTCCTCTCAGTTTATTTCTTCCAGTTTGTAAACAAGTCATAGCAAAGTATTTTTTAACTCATCAGCATAAATCCTGCAATAGAGAATGAAATGCTTTGTGTCCAAACCCATAATCAACTAAAAAAGAGAGAAGCTCACTCAAAAAAATAAGTTATTGCCAGATGATAATTCTGATTTTAATAAAATTCCTCCCCTATTTCAGCCAATGAAGAACATGCCAATTCTAGAGCAAAAATTAGTAGATATTGTCTCACAAAGTAAGTTCTAGAATTTAACACTCTTGGATTCCATTTCTATATAATGCCAAGTACTTCTAGCTTAAAAATATTCATCTGTGAAGGTTCTAGAAATACTAACCCTCAGAGGTAAATAATAGCCAGAACTGAGCGTTTTTACTGAAAAATAGGCTTTTCTTCCCAAACTGAGAGGCACCAGAATTGCCTACAAATAAATTGGACCAATTATAAACTCTTTGAGGAAAATCAGAATTATAAACTGGTGATGGGAGAAATAAGGAAAAACTGATGTTCTGAAAAGGATTCCTGAGGCCTGTGGGGCACTGAAGAACAGCTTATTTCTAGGTAGGGGTCTGGTTAAAGACTAATCCTTTTCCAAGTGTTTTAGTCTCCCTTCCTCTCTTGTCATATTTCCATCACAATTTCCCAAGACTCACAATCAATTGCGACTGGAGAAGACAAAAGAATCCAGACTTCCAAAATTAGTTCTTTGAGAGAAAGTATTTTTTTGACAGATGAATGACCTAGTCCTGTTTGGAATCCTGGTTGTCCCTGGATTTTTATCTTGTTGTGATATTATTTTTTTTCCCTAATCCTTTGGTTCTGAGCACCAGCTGACTTAGGTTTAGTATTGGATAAAGCAATGTAAAACAGAGATCTTAGAAACACAAATGGAAAAAAGAATTTACTTATGAAAAGACAGAATTAGGAAACAAATTCAACAGGACAAACCAAAAATAATAACATGTCAAAACCTAGACTGGCTGAAACTAAACTCAAAAGAGATTTTTGGTCCTTTATCTACATCTTCTTTAAAGAATAACCTGTGCCAGAACTGGCAGTTGACCAGCACTTTCTTTTATGTCAGAAGGAAAGGAACAGAGTCCTATACAAACAAGGATATTCAGAGTTAGCTAAAATAAGGCATATTCTGTGGGTCTGCATTCATGTGCATTGTGTATTCAGCAGAGAATCCTTTGTCTTTCTACTTTATTCCTTCACATAATAACAGCATTTTGCTCAGATCATTTTGATAGATTATACAAAATCTTGTTGCATTTGCAGACTGAAAAACAAATTGAAAAAATGCATTTTTTTAAGGAAAGTATCTGTTATATTTGCTGTAATTTCCATGAGAATAATTACAGGAGACAAAGAACATCAATACCTCTTGTTCTTCTAAACCTTCTCATTCCACCTCTTTTTCTAAATAAAGAAATAAATAAAAAGTACAGCTAAGTTTTGTTCTTACCATTGGTTACTGTAGGTTTCAAAGAAGGAGACTCTCTCAAACCTCCCATCACCCATAATCTCACTTTATTAAAGCCACAGAATCAAGAGACACATAGATATTAAATGAGATAAGGGGACTACTGCTAAAGCCTAAACAATCACCCAGGTAATTTGTTAATGGAAGTACAATCCCAGTTCTTCCTGTCTTTCAAAATGCCATCCATCTTCAGGCTGTATAATTTTAAAGTTGTGTTCACCTTAAAATAATTGCTTTGAATATTTTGTACAAAAAGTAGGAAACATCTCCTTAATGAAAGAAAGGAATTTGCAAGAGATAACATTGCCAGTAATGAAGTCTAATTAGAAATTAATTTAAAAAACAATCTCCTGTACTAATTTATTAGGGAAGGCTAATAGAGTTCTAACTTGAGACAAAAATAGTTCTTTGGAATTTTATAAATGTTCTTGTCTAGGTTAACTATTTATATTATTCAGAATTAAAAAAAAACCAACTAGTGTTAGTGTGTTAGAAATCTGACTATTAAATAAAGAAAACTATTATGCGTTGTACATTGTTTTTTGAAAGGTTTTTTGTGAGGAGGGTTGTCGCGTTTCTCACCATTGTGGGTTTTGTAACAAAATACTTAACTTTTGTCCACATTTGTGATATCTAATTATTCTCCCTTAATTGCTATTGATATAAAAGATTCTGTATTTCTTTACCAATGACAGGGATTGGTCCCGTAATGTATAAAGCAAAATTTACTTTGTTCCCAGTGTTTCATCTTCCATGTTGGCTTGATGACAAAACACCATTCGATTCTCGGATTTTCTGGAATTCTCTTCTGCCCTGGACTGTGGCTCTACCCAGGACTAAGAGAAGCCAAGCTCTTTTAGAAGGTAACAACTGCTCTTTGCTAAGTGAACGTGGGAGCGATTGTTTAAAAAGCTCTCAAGATTAAAGACTAGCCTGTCTTAAGTCAAGGAGCACTTGGGAGGGATGGGATGGGATGGGATGGGATGGGATGGGAAGGGATGCAGAGTGAAATATATTTTGTGCTGGAACGTCCAGTGCTCAGATTTGGCA
>VWYI01042061.1:47539-65635 GCA_013399455.1 Anthoscopus minutus
ATGGGATGGGATGGGATGGGATGGGATGGGATGGGATGGGATGGGATGGGATGGGATGGGAGACCAGGAGCATCAGAGAAACAAGGATGAGTGGGGGAATGCTGGGGCCCGGTGAAACAAGCTATCCCCAACTGATCCACTGCCTGAAAAGGGCTGGATTAGCCCATCCAAGGAGAAGGATTCTTCCCAGAAGAGACAAGAGATCTGAAATCTGAAGTGAGGTGTCAGCTCTGGGTCCTGGGACTTTGCATGGGATGTCTGAGGCGCAAGGTAAGAATGGCAGTGTATAAAACTCATTGTGAGCTTGTGGAGGTGAATGGGAGCTTATATTGGATATATGTATGCCCGTGGATCCCTGGAAGTGTCCAAGACCAGGCTGGATGGGGCTTGGAGCAACCTGGGCTAGTGGAAGTTGTCCCTGCCCATTGCTGGGGATGAGACTGGATAAGCTGTAAGGCCCCACCCAATACAAACCAGTCTGGGATTCTGAGATTCTCAGAAAATAGACCTGAAGTGGGGAAAGGGGGGAGTCAAGGTGGTTTGGCAAGACCAGAGGTGGGAAAAGAGAGCGGTGAGGGGTTCCAAGGGATGATTTGAGGGTGAGGAGGTTGCAGGAGAATATGCTTCTCTTACTGAGCTCTGTATCCTATACCCTAACCTAAATTCTCACTCTTCCCTCTCTCTGCCATTGGGTAGCTGTGGGGAGTGAGCTGGGGTGAGCTGGAAAACTTAAGCTGAAGTAGCTGAGTCTGAGAGCCAGCAGCTGGAGTGGGACCACAGACAACCAGTGTTGAGATCTCTGTTCTAATCACAGTAATTTGTCACATCAAAAAAGGCCCCTGAGTGATGTTAGAGCGTGCCAAGTCCAGCAGTTCCAGGGAGTTAAAATCCTACTGAGACTCCCAGTTTCCAGGTCAGCTGAACCCCCTCTCCCAGTAGGCTCCCCCACACACCCACAGTGTAAATGTGGGCATGACCAGACACCAGACCAGTCCCTTCAGGCAGAAAGTGGTGCCTTTACCAGCCCCAGTCACCATCCGACTTTTAGCCATCTACCATTGATCCAGCAGCACTTTATCCACCCAAATACCCTGCAAAAGCTTGTCCAGAATTCCCTGTCTTGAGTCCCAGTAGAATTGTAACTCCCTGGAACTGCTGGACTTGGCACCCTCTAACATCCCTCAGAAGCCTCTTTTGAAGTGACAAATTACTGTGATTAGAACAGAGATCTCCTCAGCCTGGCTGATGTTTTCACAATAAATTCCATAATAATACTGTCTGGCAAACAAAAGAAGGAATACTTGAACATCCTATTGATTATTCCTGTCTGTTCCTGAATTATCTTCTCTAATGGGATCAGAGATTCTTTGTGAGGTAACAAATTTGGGATATGATTAGCTGACTATAAAGAAAATAATTATAAACAGCCTCCTGTGGAACAGAAAATGGATTTCATGGAGCATTGATGTCTTCATTCTAGGGGGAATTTTGAAGGTAACATTTGTTGCAATAGGAAGGAAATTGAGAAAAAACACATCCTCTAGGATCTCACTGAATTGGTGTCTGAATGCTCAGGTGAGCTATAGATCTGTGTATTTTATTTTATTTCTCCATATTCCAACTGGATGGCCTTGGAGCAACCTGGGAGAGTGGAAGGTGTCCCTGCCCATGGCAGGGGATGGGACAAGATGAGTTTCAAGGTCTTTTCCAACTCAGTCTGTGATTTTATATTTATGTAGATATTCATTACATAGGGTAAGTTAAGAATTTAAACATTTTTATCCATATTTATTTACTGTCTCTCACTCTATATATATATATTTATGCTTCTTTTTAATCTAATATTGTACTAACAATTATTCTCATGACTACACATAATTGAAGCTTAGAACCAATCTTACTACAAATTTTCAAATGATGGTTCTGCTGCAACACTGATGGTTAAATGATTAACTGCTGGTGAAATTAGAAAGGAAAATGCACCACTTACTCTAAAACACCTGCTTAAATGCTAGATTTTCACTTCTAGTTCCTCTTTTAATGCCATTGCCATAAAATTAACATACCTACACAACTGTTTCCTGCTTCAATCCTTATAAACTTATTTTATCTTTATTAGATGAGAAATTATGAGATGGCAGGGGATCCAGGTAGAGAACAAAAACTGAATTCTATTGAAATTCTTCTTTCCCTATAGCTTCTCTCTCAAAATATTGTCTCCTCTGTGATGCCTCCAGAGCAGTTTGTTTGACTTAGGGCACACTGAGAGCACAGTTATTGCTGTGCAGCACAGCTACATCAGAGCTTGTTTTACTGAAATATTCTTGAATCAATGTTTGGGCCAGAAGTGCAGGGTCCTGCAAGGGTCACTTGCACACCCTAATTCTGCAAATGGCAAACTCACCTAGAAATAAGTCACCAGCAAGTAATCAGCTGCCAAAACATGGAGTTTAAGATGCAGTAATAGGCTATTAAACCATTTTATTAGCCAGCATATCTTCCATAATCTGCTTTGGCTTCTTCTTGCCATTCATCTTCCAGAGAGCTTTGTTTTTTCTGGTCTCCAAGTTTTGACTTTATTACAGCCAAATAACTCAATAAGAAAGTCACTTTTAACTGGGAATAGCAGTGCTGCACAAGGGAGAACTGGTACATCCTCGTCCTTCCAGAGAGAGAATCATGGAATGGCCTGGGTTTGGAGGGACCTCCAAGTCCATCCAGTGCCACCCCCTGCCATGGGTAGGGACACCTTCCACTAACCTAGCTTGCTCCAAGCGCCATCCAACCTGGCCTTGGACACTTCCAGGGATCCAGGGGCAGCTGCAGCTTCTCTGGATACCATGCCAGGGCCTCCCCACCCTCATATGGAACAATTCCTTCCCAGTATCCAACCTAACCCTACCCTCTGGCAGTGGAAAGCCATTCTCCCTGGTCCTGTCTCTCCATCCCTTGAAAACAGTCTCAGTCTATCTTTTTTGTCAGCTTCTTCAGGCACTGCAAGGCCACAATTAGGTCACCCCAAAACTTCTTCAGGTGAACAATCCCAACTCTCTCAGCCTTTCCTCCCAGCAGAGCTGCTCCATCCCTCTGATCATCCTGGTGCCTCCTCTGGACTGACTCCAGCAGCTCCAGGTCCTTCCTGTGCTGGAGATCCCATGTAAACTAATACTGGCTTGCAGGACTCTGGAGTCCACTTAATACATGAGAATTTTCAGATCCCAGTTGTTAATCTCTACCTGAGTCTCTCCTGAGGATTCCGCAGCTCGTGGTGCCTGCATAAGGCAGGAACGAGATCACAAAGGCTCTCCTCTGCTATCCTTTGGAAGGGGATGCCCAGAGAAGTCACCAGCCCTGGAATATGCTCAAAAAACCTGTGGATGTGGCACCTGGGGACATGACTTAGTGGGGAACATGGTGCTGGCTGCACCTGGTGATCTCAGAGGTCTTTTCTGACCTTAATGATTAATCATTCTGCGATTCTAAGGGGTGTGGGCAGAAAGGAAGAAGTATTGCCAAACTGGTGAAATTTTAAGTGAAAACAAGAACTAAAACAGGTTTTCATTATGTCTCTCCAAAGTAGTACCAGTTGCATTAGCCACATATACCTGGTATTCAGCAAATATTAGAGACCAAAATGGAGCCTTGTTTTAAATTGCATTAGTAAAATCTTACCTAATAATTATACAGAGTGAAAGGAAATCCTAATCTCTACCATTTATTTTTAATTTCTTCCATGTCAAAGACATAATAACATCTAAGACATAAAACATCATAAAATTATCATCATTCTTAAAGCTGAAAATTCAGACTAAAATAGCCTGAAGACAATGCGCAAAAAACACTGATCGCCTTAATTTTCTTGTATGTATACCATGGTCTATAAATTGTTGTTAACCTTGGAAGAAGCATATCAGTTCTGTTCACATGTGAATGAGAAGCACGTGGGCAAAATGCTGGGCGAGAGGGGTTGGGTTTGTATGAAACACAAAAAGTCAGTCAGTGGGTTCAAATGGCTGTTGAGATATGAACTTTAATTCAAATTCTGGTTTAATTAAAATAATAATGGTTAATGAAACAAAGAAACGTCGAGTTTTACGAAAATCTTCCTCAAGGAGCTCTTTTTCTAATATGTCAGGGATGATATAATGGAAAAAAGTTTGAATATTGTTTTCTAACTTCTCCCAGTTTGCAGTACTTTGATCATCAAACAGCTTCTTCTGACCATCTTTTTTTTCAATGGACATCCAGGACAGAGATATGTAGGGCAGAGTTTCAGCCCAAAATATTTGTTCCAAAATACTGAGAAAGTCATATAGAAATATTTGCTGCAAGTTGCATCAGACTCATGACAGAACCTCTAATACATGAGCTGAAATTTGGATATCTCTCATGTCTCAGGTTCACTGTAGAGAAAAATATTTAAAGATTTGTAAGAATTGTTTGGATGTCTTAAAGGACTCTCTTCATTGCTTGGCCAAAGATGATTTTTTCCTAAGCTGTCTAACAACAGTTCTCTTGCTCCTTAATTAAACACAGTGGAATAAAAAATCATCAGGACTATCCAGTTGTTGTCTACTTGTGAATATTTTTGGTGTCCATTACTGAAGTCTTGTAGATTCTTTGGTGGCAGAAAAAAATATTTTTTTTAGCAAATAGCAATGTAGCCTAATGAATCAGTCTGACCTGGGATTCATCACTTACTTTCCCACCACAGCGTTTACTATTTTCATGTCCTTAAGCAAGTCAAGTAATCTCTCTGGTTTTCTACCTCCCTTATTTACACATAAAGAGTTAGACTCATTGCAGATATATTTGTGCAGCATTTATGAATCTGATTCATTTTAGGAGCTATTATACAGTTTGAATCACAAGGGAAAATAACTAAATTACAAAGTAAATTACCTTCAGTTACCAAATGTGAAAGATGCAGTTATTAGCAGAGGAGTCTCTCAAATATATCATTTATTGGAAAGGCAGAAAGTTTCTTGGTAAGAAAGAAACTATTGCAAATATAGACAGACTATGACTAATTCAACCTGCAAAATTGCAGTCACTGGCAAGCCTCTTTCTATCCAGAGGGAATAAGCTTCCCCTCATTTTCCAGTCACTGTAGCACAGGTATCCGTACCCCTTGGGTACAAAACAGAGGCAAACTTCATGGCAGATGGGCAGAAGTACTTAGATGCCTTTTTTTTTTTTGTATGTACTATATATATTTTATAGACTGAAGTCCTGCTGAAGCTTTCTGTACCTTTTTAAAAAAAGATTAATTGAATTGATCATTTCCAAATATTGATGTGTAGCAGAGCACCTCTGGAGGAATGCAGTGAGAGTGCAGAACTGCTGCTGTCCATCTCACAAGTACATTATTATTTTATCCTGTGGTACAGGAGCATGTATTCCTCCTTGTGCCTCAGATTTTAAATGTGTTCTGTCATTATATATGCCAAAGGGACACACAGCTTATTTCTGAGAGAGCCTTCCTATCTTAAGTTCATCAGGACTGGCAATTTCAGCCAGAGAAGGGAATCCTTTGAGAAGGATGAGCTTGGAATACACTATTTTGTTATTATTGCCTTCTTCGGAAGGAGAAACGGAAGGGATCTTACCAAGTTCCCTCCTGCAGAAACACTGGGACTAGAGCTCAAGGATTTTCTTTCCTCTTGACCCTGATACACAGTTGAGCTTTAGACAAGGCTCTCAAGTCATTGCCCAAAGGAAAAACTTCTCAGGGAATATTCTTTTTGCAGTTTACAAGTTCCCCGATTTTCCTCTTCCAATCCTGCTTGATCTGAACCTTAAGGGCTTTTTCCCCTCAAGCTGATCCAAAAGCCCATCCTTAAGCCTCACACCAGCTCTTGCTTAAGCCTTTGCCAGAGATCTCGGCCGCAGCCTGGATGAAATAGTTCTCTGGGGGAGGTTTTGTTTCTGCCTCTGGCAACCCTGAACACTCCTGGCATGACCTGAGCTCTGTATTTTTCTTGGTCTCAAAAGAGCCCCTTACCTAAGTTTTAAAACTTTTACCACACTAAGAACAAGATTCCTCAGCTGTTGTCCAGATATAAAAATTATTGGGAGAATTCATAGCCTGACTCTCCTTTTGCAATACGTTTAAAGACCAGCTCTGGTGTATCTAGACATTTATTTCCTCTTCACAAACTTAACTTTGCTACTCAGATTAGACCTCAAGTCATTGACCAGAGAGAGAAATTCTGCAGGGATGACTCTTCCTGATTCAATCTCTGTGACAATAAATTTGGGTAAGTCTAACTGGAGCTCTGGGCTTCCTCTTGCTGTCTCTAAAACTGTAACCTTAACCTTTATTTCTTAAAAAGCCTTTCCATAAACCCAGAGGAATTTCCCAGATAAAAACCCCTCAGAGTGAACAAAAATAAGGGCCAGTTTCATCTAATAAGTTGGAAGATAGAAGTGCTAGGGCTGACAGAGCAGGATTTTATGGGTAACAGCAATGGCTTAGAGAACCAAACCCAAGGGAAAAAATATGCAGAGGCAAGACCTCCACTGGAAAGAGGGAAAATCAGTGTAAACGAGGACAGGTGGAGTGAAAGACAACACAAGCCATTTCTCTTCCAACATCTCTGATCACCTTCATGGCCAGAACCAAGACCCAACAAAGAGAATAGACATCAGTGCTAATTATACAACGTTAATAGTGCTGCAAACATGTGACCAAGGCAGAATATGAGTGGACATTTCTGTGTTTGTAGGGATAATCATTAAGAACTCAATGTTAGCATGCATTGTGGTGTTAATTAATGAACTAATAAAGGTTTGGTCCAGGTTTTTAAAGTTTAAACCTGACATGGTGAATCTAAACCCTCACTTCACAGTGGCCTGTAGCTGATATGAATCTCTTTAATAAGAAGTTGTAACTTATTAAGGGACTACCAGTTATTATTGTGGCTTAAATCCATATCCCTATTAATCGGAATCAAAAAGTCCTCCATGAGGAGCCACTGTCATTACCTGCCTAGGCCTATCTTCAGCCAACAGTATTTTTTCTGTGGCTTTAATATGTTTTGGGGGTTTTTTTGTGACTTGGGTAACATCAGCCTGCAGCTTAGTGGCAGATTCCTATAGACCCTTGTTTGCATTTTTAACTACAGGAATCCATTCTTTGTGCTGCTGAGTGATGTGTGTTTTGTTTAGGAATATCACTGCTGCATTGACAGTGTGATGTTGCTGGTGACTGGTGCAGAAAATGGCTCTTCAAAAATGCATGAAGCTTATCAGCTCTGAATGAATACTTGAACAGGTGTGTCTCCATGAGAAATGTTTAACCTGATTGCAAAAATAAGGGAGTTTCTTGTTATCCTTTTTGATATTTAGATTGCAGAATCATTGTGATGGGTGAATAAAGACAGCATTTGAAGTAAGTGGAATTTAAAGATATGTAATGACACAAAACCTCCCAGTTCTGAGCATAACTGTAAGAGTTGGTGAGCTCCAACCACTTAATGAGTTGTGTCATTTTGTGTCCAGAAAGCACAACTAGATATCAAAATTGTTGCTTGATCAATTACGGTGCGTTTATCTGAATCTTCCAATTTTTAATTCCATTTTTAATATTTCTTAATTTGCTTTTGGAGGCCAACGAACCTGAGAAATATTGATTGTATGGAAAGATATGTCAGAATAATTCTTCTAGTCATAAGGAGAGATGAATGATTTCACCATAGAGAAATAAAAATGGGAAGTCAACAGGGTGTCCAGAGAAGCTGTGGCTGCCCCTGAATGCCTGGGAGTGTCCAAGGCCAGGTTGGATGGGGCTTGGAGCAACCTGGGATAGTGGAAGGTGTCCCTGCCCATGGCAGGGAGTGGCAGTGGATGGGCTTTAATGTCCCTCCCAACCCAAACCAACCAGTGGTTCCCTGATTCTAAGATTACCTGCTGCCTGAAAAGAGCACGTATAAGATATGAAATCAAATTAGAGAGAAATTAGCTGATTCTTTGGCTAAAAGTCTTTAATCCCAAAAGGACTGTCCAATGAAAGCTACTTTTCTTCCACATTTTGATTAATATTTTTGCTAATATCAACAGAAGTAAGTAAAATACATTCAATGAGGGATTTTATGTATGCACATGGAGTGCCTTGACTTCATTTTGAAGAGAAAAAACTCCTAATTAACAGTTTAATATTGCTTTTGTTATTTCCTTTATTATGCTCGTAATTGCACTGCTGATTTTTAATTAAACATGCATTTTGTGAAATATGTCACATAAATAACCCTCCTGAGCTGTGCTTTTAATAACTATTCATCATTCATTTAGGCAGTACAAAGGGCACTGGAAACAATTACTGAAATGTGCTTATACAAGGCAGAGCAGAGCTCAGGAGACTTCCCAGAGCATCTCATTGTCTGATTAAACCCCCTGATGGATTTACAGTGGACCGTGTTTTAACAGATAAGATAAATCTACTGTTGTCCTTATTCCGCATTATTAAAACCAATACCTTAATTATTTCTGGCAGGTTATTTCTAAGGTATTACTTTGGCTGTCCATAAATTGGACATTTTTATCCTTGCTGACATTTTTCTTTCTTTGGGACTTTTTGTCCTGCTTTGTGGTGAAGGACTCTGGAATATGCAGTGGTGTGCTGAGCTGAGTGAGGAGATATTTAAATGCTTTGATAGAATCTGTGCTTCTGGTGCTGTGCAGAACATCTTCAGATGGACAGAGAAAGTCTCTGTGTTTAATGAGACTCCATCACCTTTTTGACTAAAGGAAGCAGTTTCTGGGTTCAGTGCTGTTGAAATTCCTATGACTGAATCTAGTGAATTGTTTCATGCTCCAGGACTGTCCTGCTCAAACCAGGTCTCATGAAGGAAGAAGACCAGCCACAGAGGTGCCATAGCGTTGATATTTTGATTTTAATATGTTAATTTTTAATAACTTTTGGCTATTGATCAGTTATTTTTCAAAATTTTTTTTTAAAAAAAGCAAAATAGGTTTTGGTAGATTTTTCAGGAGCACAGAATCATGGAATGATTTGGGTTGAAGGGATCTTAAAGCCCATCCAGTCCCACCCCATGCCATGGGCAGGGACACCTTCCACTGTCTCAGGTAGCTCCAAGCCTCATCCAACCTGGCCTGGACCACTCTCAGGATATATTTGCCTGTCATTCAAGGAAAAGGACATCACAGACACACCTGAAAGCTTTTCGAGTAGAGAAATACTTCAGATTGGCTTACAGTTCTCTCCACCTTTCCCAGAGACATAATCACTGTGGAACACTGGTGTTTTCACAATCACACTTCCATTTAAATTGATCATTACCCTTTATCCTGATGTGCTGGATGAGCAGCAGTTTCACTCTCCATAATACACACTTACATGAATACACACTATGTGAATATATAAATAAAATGTATTTAGAAGAATTTCTTTCCTTACTTTTGCTTAATGATAATTATTTTCCATGGATCTTGTCAGCAGTTTAGCCCAGCTCCTCCTGGATTACCTGGTAGTGGATATTCAAGGGAAGACAGCTGGAATGTTGCTCCATCTTCCTAAAACACACACAGTGGAATCTTAGTTTGTCTTCTTCTAGTGCCATGTACAGGAGAACTGGGTTTTTATGATTTTAGGCTGAAGATCTTAATCTTCCAACTTCCTGATTTCTTTTGCTTCAAATAAGTCTAAGGCTGAAACCAGCTCTGGGTTTACCTTAGCTTTCTACAGTTGTGTAGTATAGAACATGTTCCAAATTAACAGACAGAAATAATTACTCTATGTAGAAACAACCCTGATCCTGGGATAAAAGCAGACACACACTAGGGAGGTGATTTTCTGTATTTGGCAGGAGATTTATCTGATCTTGAGGAATGAAATATGACCCAGTAGATTATTTTAGAAAATGATCAAGTTTTCCTTGCAATGTTTGGCACTTAAAATTAAAAGCTTTTTGACTGGATAATTTGAGAGAAGAATTCTGTTAATGGTTGTATTTACTCTGAGAGGATGTTGTTTAGAACATTTCTTGAGACAGAACAAG
Organism: Anthoscopus minutus; assembly: GCA_013399455.1. Lineage (NCBI taxonomy): Eukaryota > Metazoa > Chordata > Aves > Passeriformes > Paridae > Anthoscopus > Anthoscopus minutus. Next base: position 57,559 of record VWYI01042061.1, read on the forward strand.
TCCATATGTTAAATACTGATTATTAGAAAACAAATCCTAAGGCAGAAGTTCTCTGAAAGGGATTTGTGGATCTTTGAAAAAGAGACTGATAGAAAATCCCCTCAAATTCTTGTAGACTTGTAACCAGTCTCCCAAAGCTGAGCATTCCTCTGCATGACTTCTATTCTTGAATGTTTCCCCTAGGCTTTTTGTTTGCACAAGTATTACAAATAAACTGAGTGAATTGCAGCTCTGCTTATTCTGGGATTGATGGTGGTTCCACCTTTTGTTTAATTGCAGGTGTCTCTGGGAATAAAATGGTGCAGAATTAATTTTGAGTTCCTGGCTTTTCATCCTGCTCTTAACACCTGCTCATTTTACGGCCTGTCGCAAGAACTCCTGAACATCTGGTGGCTGCCCTCTGTGTCCCACTATGGAAAAGCCTCCATGTAGTACTGAAAACTTTCCCTGAGCCTTCCTCCTGAGCTTTCTTTCATTCCACGATCTTTACATTCCAAGGCAGAATCCATTTTCAGAACACTGATGGCAAACTCTGGACTGCTGGGACAGATGGCTCAAATCTAATCCCATGTGTATTATATCTATAGAGAAAACAAAAAGAAGTTTTCACTCTGGTTTAGAAATCTGGTCTACAATGAAATTTAAAAGCAGTTTAATGCAAAATTCTGAATTTTGCTAAGCCAACTAAGCTAGGTAATTTAGGTCAAAGTAGAAGGAAGATTTGGGGAAGAAATAAATTTGACTTTAAAAATCAAGAGATTAACTTCATTATGCTTGAAACATTTGACAATTAGCAATTTAGTGTTACAATTAGTAATTCAGTGTTACAGCATGATTATGTACAAAAGTTGGATTCCTCAGGGACAGCCACCAGTAGTTCCCTGCCCCCTGAGGAGCAACATGTTGAGGGCAGGGAACACCCTGCAGACTCCCTGGGCACTGAACTCTAAAACACTGAGAGAAAACAGATTATTAAAGTCAGTGCATTTTGTGGAAAATGTTTGCATAGAATTAAATCAGAGAACATCCAGTGTGTACATTGAGAGTGCTTTATTATCAGTGTAACATCAGACAAAAGCTGTCAGATTAGTAATTGGACTCTTTAACTCCTATTCCAGCTAAGGAAAGGGTGTAACAAGGAAAAGAAATCATTTTCAGAAGGAAAACAACAATTTAAAAAGCCTCCTCCTGTTAGTTTTAAAAATAATATCCCAGAGCTCTGCATAAATTCAGTCATGGCCGGGTTTCACCAGTTTAAATGAGTTCAGAGGGCAGTTGCTTTTCTGTATTATACCTGTATTTACAAGCTGGGTGCTGCGAGGGACAATGTAGATAATTCCACGGTTTATCCTGGATGTTTGACTTTCCAGCACTGTGAAAGAATTCAGTGCTCTGAGCTGAAAGGTAGAAAACATCTGCAATTCAAGTAGTTCATCTGGCTTAATATGAAGTGATATGAAAAAAGGATGTTTCAGAATGGAGACTTTTTTTAAGAAACTTGTAGCTCTAGATAATGCATCACTGGACTTTTATTCAGAACAATTCCTGATACAGGAATTTCCAATCAAAGCATCAGTGCTGCAATAATCTGTAAACAAGTGCAGTTTCCTGCCTGTACTTAGTATGTCATGCTAAACACATCTCAGAATGTCACATTTTAGTGAAAATTCTATGTGAAAAGAGTGACTGAAATGAAGCTTGGGAGGCAGTCCTTAGGCTAGAAGGGAATGCACAAAGTTATTATTTTTAAATGATGACCATTGGTCTAACTTTAGCTTAGAGAGAGCTCTCCAGATTGCAGAATCTCTCTTAATTCACCACTATTCTCGTATCCACACTAAACCATTCCTCTCCTTTTCGTACAAACTTATGTGCTTCCAGAGTTCTCTTTTTTAAATCCATCTCTGTTGAGTAATCTCAGTTGATTCAATCTTTGAAAAAAAAAAAAAAAAGGTCTGGAAAATGGGTAATGAGATAGGACAAACCAATCTCATGGAACCGGACCTGCAGGATTGGCTCAGGTGACTCCTCTAGGTCCTGTCTAATCCAAATTTTACTGTGACCCTACAGATGTTCCTCATGTCACCAGAGCAACAGAATTCCTAAGGAAGAAAAAGCAAAAGGCTCACTTGGGGTCACGTAAGTGGGAATTTATTACATTTCAATTTACTTTGTCTTTCATTTCACATCACATTGACTTGAAGATTTTGGTTTTCATTCCCACATCACGTGCTTTCAAGTAAATTAAGAACTTTGCTGATCCTTAAATGAGGATTTTACCCTAATTTATGTTTTCAGCTCTGGAGTTGCTTAACTCTTACGTCAGTATTTTTAAAAACACATCAAAAAGAGCCACAATGGGATGAGAAGAAAAAAAAAAATTATAAAATGTTTTTTCTGCTTTTTTTCATAGATAGCTAACAGTGAAATATGGTTAAAATCATGAAAAGCTGTGTTTTCCCTTATTTTAAAAGTTAAAATTTGCTATTTGCTTTAACAGCTTAAATAAAACATTATTGGAGTCTGGGAAGAATTGAAATAACATATTTTGCCTGCTAGAATCAATTTTCTAAAATACAGGTAGGCTTTAAAATCATTAGAACAGACAGAAAATGCCAAGTGAAGCAATACTTCTTTTGGGAAGCAGCCAACAAATATCAGAAGGTGGCTCCTGCTTTGAAGAAACATTTGTAGGCTACAAACATGGTAACCAAGAAAAGATTTATATTTATTTATATATGGAAATTATGAGGATAGAGGAGTCTCTGGACATTTACATTGCTTCCAAAACTCCTGTTCTAGTGTCCCCAGGTGGCATGGAGCTTCCCACACTTGTGGATTTATGGGGAATGTTCACCTTCCCTCCAAATTCCAGGAGATGATATTGTTAAATTATGAATTAGAGGAATGTTTCAGTTGAATGCAAGGCTCATTCCCATAGTCTATTGAGTTCTCTGTGCTACAGCCTTACCCCTGGTATAGACTTGTAGAGATATTTGTGGCTGAGGGTTTTACTTTTAAGGAAAGGAAAAACAAATAACGTAATAAAAAATATCATAAAATTGAACACTAATAATACCTTAGTTTTGTTTATTTGGGGTTTTTTTATTCAGTAAATGCTCATATAAATAATTTATTGCAAGAAATGAGACTGGAAGTATGAACAGCAGAGAAGTGACCATCTCCCCTGATTCTGGATGGCTTTCCAGTTTAGCCAGAAAGAAACTTGAGCTCAGGTACATTTTCCAATTCCACTTAAAGATTTTCATCTCTGCCACTGGTTAGTGTGAGCATTTGCAGGATTCATAGCATACTTTGGTTCACCAATCTAATTTACATAATCCACAGGTCCATAATTTCCTTTGTCCAGTATGATGTGACTACAGGGAGATTAATTTGGAAAATACAACAATTTGAGTGCTACAAATATGGTTTATATTAAAAATAATATTTTACAATCTCCTACATTTATTTATTTATTTATTTATTACATATCATCGCAGAGTCATTAAGCTGGGAAAGAACTCCAAGACTGTTGGAGTCCTAGGCACAGAAAATATTCTTTTGTCTGTGCTGACAGGCTCAGACACTCGAAAGAACACTGGGTTTAATTTAAGACCATGGAGAAGGCTTCTAGAACTCAGTGGAGAAACTGGGAATGTGAATGTGTGAATTAGATAGAATTATGTTGAGTCTCTGGGTAAAAAATTTAGAGTTTAGAGTCTGAGATATATTAGTGCATGAGGGACAAGATTGAGGTTTTAGGGAGTAGTCTTGTCTCGCTTTTTCACCTTCTTCTTCATGGGTTAGGGTGATATTGTATTATTGAGTGAAAACTCTGAAGTGCAGAACATGGATGTTTGGTTATTGGGTTAAAAGTAAAAATAAATTAGGTGGCATTTTATAATTGGGTAGCTTACATGTAAAAGGCCTTGTACTATGAGACCTGAGTCTCCATTTTTAGTTTGTTAGCTCAGTGTGCAGAACAACTTACTGTCTGTAAGAATGTAATATAGATTAGAAGTAGTAAACAACCAAGTCCGAATGTGGAAACCATCTCTCTGCTCATTAATCTCAATCCTGGGGAAAAGAATGGGACAATTTGACATAAGACCATCGAGGCTAACCTTTGCCAGAATCCCGCTGTGGCCACTCAGCTGTCACAAAATATTTGTATGGTCTTGTAGGAACAAGAGCAAGGACTAGGACTTTTCCATGCCCTGGTACTGTCTAGATGTTCGTGTTTGGGGTTATTTTTTGTGCAGATTAAAAAGAAAATGTCCTTTAAATTCTTTGGAAATAACAATTTTTTATTTTCTATAAAGTCCCTCAATTTTGAAACCATCTAAGATGAAGCTGGGACAGATTTATGAGCTCTATTGTAATTACTGCACAAAGACAATATGTGCTAAGAATTAAAGTCATTTGGACTTGATTATTTTCTCTTTGAATACTTTGGCCTCCATAATTAATTTATATGCTTCTTGCAATATTTGAAAATAAAATCAATTTGGCAGTTTTCTTTAAAAATACAAATGTGAGAATTTTCGATGCACTGTTAATTTTAAAACTGATGGGAACCCCTCTGATTTTCATTTACCAGCAGTGCAAAACTTGCCCTATGTTATAAATGCTAATGATGCCACAGACATTTCAAAGAATTTTATGCCTAAACTTAAAGAAAATACATTACTCAGTCCAGTGCTAATCTTTTACTTTCTACAATGCTAAGCCTCATTTATGCTTTTAAACTTCATTAAAAATAACTGTAGGCCATATTATTTTAAATAACCTCCCTGATCAAAGGAAGGCTTTCCCCCCCCCAGTATAATTTTCCTTTCTTTATATTTAGGACTTTTATTGGTTTTTGACTTTCACTTTACACCTAATGTTATTTTTTTCTTAAACAATATTTATTCTCCCTGATGGATCTTCTGTAAGCTGAAAATCTGACTATGTGGAAGAGGATAAGCATTAGGAAACTGTCTATGTCATACCTGGATCTGCAAAAATTGCTGCAAAAATTGTCTGTTGTGCAGGTGGAAAGTTAATGCGCAATTCCTACATGGGACATGTTCTTAGAGCCTCCTGCAACAAGAAGTTTCCTTTGGCCACTCTGAGCCAAGGAATGGGCATTTTTAAGTGAACTTATTGTGTGATTCCTTCCAAAAGAAGGTTCTTGTATATCTCTGTAGGTCTGGCACAGTCTCAACATAATGATACAGTATTATAGGACCTTTGGAAAAAATATTCTGATGTCTTTTCAAGAATTGGAATTGAATTACTTATTTAAGTACTCAAAAACCCTGTAGATTTGGCACTTGAGGACGTGGCTTGAGGTGAACATGGTGCTGGGTTTATGGTCGGACTTGGTCATCTTAAAAATCTTTTCCAACTTTTATTATTCTTTGACTCTATTTTCCATCCTTTTCCTTATATATTCAATTGTTGACAAGATCAGCTGGTTCATTAAAAATTCCAGATAGTTATTCTGGAAATCTGGGAGACAAGGCTAATGCATTGCTATGATCAAAATTCCCAGGAAAGTCAAGTTAAAACACTGTAATTATTGGTCAAATTGTTCCTTTTAATTTCTCAGACTTTTTACTGGTACCTTTCATTTAAGTTCCTCAACATCTCTAATTCTCAATTAACTTTTTTCAGTACGTGTGGGATTTTTAGTTTCAGTAATAGTTCAACATGTTTTTCCAGACCTATTTGAAATGAAAAATGGAAAACAAAGGTATTTGCTACCTCCTTGTTCTGCTTCTAAATTTGCTGCTTACATAATTCAGGAAATTTTTGAGGACATCACCTGGTAAATTTTTGACAACAGTAAATGTTCCTAAATGCTTCAGAGCTCCTGATCTAAGTCTGATTGGCATGAGATTGATCTAAATAGATGACTGACCTGAACCAAGGTGGTTATCTAGACATTCTGAGCAGGCAAAAGGGATATGGAATTGGATAAAGTAAAAGTCCACATTATCCCTTCTGCCAATAACAGAATTAGGTTATTGCTCTTGCAGTCAATTGTTCTTTGACAGCAATGTATTCCTCTGGGAGACTCTAAATCCACGTAATTTCCTAACACTCCACTAGAAAGATGTAATGATTATGACACACAAGCCTGTTTATAATTGGTCTCTTATGTTATAATTGAGAAGGAATAAAAATCAGACTGGAAAATCTTAATGAAACAGACTCTTATTAAATAAATTTAAGGAGAATCCAGATGCTGATTGAAAATTAGGTTATCTAAAACACTTTCTTTAATGTTTTCTGATATACAGAACTGATCTTTATGCTCAAAAAATCTTCCTCTATTTCCTAAACTTTCAAAAATCAGCTCAAGGGTATTCAGCAATAATTTGTCCATTTGACCTTTCCTTTCTAGAGAATGTTTTCTTTAATTATTCTGAAGTGACAGGAGATGCTGATCCTTGAGCCAGTGCATTTATGGAGTCTCAAAATTTTTTAAAATATTTGATGTTATAAAAAAATAGCCAAAAATTCAAACTGCTCTATTGCAACACCTTTCTTTGAGGGAAATGTAATGGATTTATGATTTTTAAGCCACAGCAGTCAAGTAAACAGATACATTTCAACCACTAAGCTCTTTCAAAGTTTATATGGATGATTTTAGGTAAGTTTTATGGCTGTGGGAAATTGCCCTCTTAAAAAAGCTGGTTTATGAGAAAGAATAACATTACTTTTCTAAAGTACTTAGGTTGAAATGTGCAGAAATCAGTTCCAAACCAAATGGCAAGCCAGGGAACAGCTGGTCTTGTTGTGCTTCCATTGTTTTCCTGGGAATATCTTGAGAGAAGGCAATAAACACCATACTCTGAGGTTTCACTTCTTTTTATCCTCTTTTATCATATTTATCCTGCAGTCTCTCAGCCAAAATAATCTCTTGATAATCTGCCTTTCCTTTAGCTGTCAAACTGCCTCAGTAATTAGATGAGTATGGACAAAAGTCTGGGAATAGGCATGATGAGAAAATTAGAAAAAAATAGAAAAATGGTACTGTTTCATTGCATTCCTGCTCATGAACACTTAGCTCAAGGTAGAAATATGTTCAAAAACCATGGAAAAGCTGATCTCTGTTGAAATACTTTCTGCTTTTGTTTCTAATTTAATAATTCTGGGAAAGACTCATTTCTGAAACATTATCAGCACTTTGCTTTCAAGTTTCATTCTAGAAGATAACTCAGGGTTATTGTGGAATAGAAAATTAAAATATAATGAAGTTTTATATGCTTTCAGCATTTTTTTTCTTAAAGTGGTCAAGAAGAACTGAAGCTGGATTTTTTGACTATGCATTATCTTATTAATCTCAATTAAACAGATCCAGAATAATAAAATAGTAATTTTCAAGCAGTATTGACTTTAGAAAACTCCTATTTCTTCTAATCAGTGCAGGCTGGATTTTCGACTGAAAGCTGAAGTTACTTAATAAAATCATAAGGGGAATAAATACCCTGACATTTGTTATATTTTTAAATAAATTAATGCTCAGTGTCCAGAAAGAATATTCATTTTTATATCAAGAATAACACTAAAAGGAACCACAAAATAAATTCACAAAATGAATTCACAAAGTAAATAAGCTTTTGCTTAAAACTTGAGGCTGTTCTGCGTCATTCTCTCAAGACATTGGTCTGTAGATAGCAGCAGTAAAAATACCTTCTCTGCAATCTCCTGGGCATTTTCACAGAGATAATTTGTGACAAACATTTAAATGACAGCTCAAAAGAGTATTATGGGATATTGATTAAATTTGCCACTGGAAAAAGGTTTTATTAATTTAATAAATGTATTACATTTATTAATTTATAGAACATTAACTGAGTCCGGTACTTGAAGTTGAAAATTTCTTGTAATACCTTTTGTGTCTAAGAGAACTTATTATAATGTAATATTTTATGGAGATATTTCTTATATTAATGATGCAAATCAGAAGCTTAAAGACTTGTAAGACATATTGTCCTGGTTTAGGACAAATTTGGGAGAAAACCTCCAAAGGGGGCCTCTCCAGGCAGCAAACCCACACAGCCCCTCCCCCCAATCAGTT
>VWYI01042061.1:65776-104713 GCA_013399455.1 Anthoscopus minutus
GCAAGAGCAGAGCAAAAAGCAAAAGCAAAAGCTGCACTACCTACTGCTGCGTCTCTGTGTCCCGCCAGCCATTAAGGGAATGAGCAGACTGATAGCAAAACCAAAACAAAACTTCATTCTTCAAAGCCAGTCTTGAAGACACAGAACATAATATCCAGAGTAAACAGAACACACGATTGGGGATACAAGCACTGTAACATCACCCTAGGATACATATGAATATTATGACTGCAGTTAATGACAACAAATTAGGTGTTTTACTGAAAAGATTTTCTGAGTAGCTCCTATAGGCATGGAAAGAAATGGAAGACCCCAAAATCATCAGGGAAATCAATTCAGTCACAGAGATTATTCCTAAAATTGGCCTGTGACTGTTACCTTAACATGGAGACTGGAAAAATGCTGATAAAATTTCTCAAGGTTGGATAGGGTTTCTCCCCATGAACCTTTGGGTGTAGTTTTATTTCAGGCTGGTAGTTTTATTTCAATTTCTGCACTGCATGAATCCCCAGTTTGGATGCACAGCTGTGTCTGTCCTGACAAACACTGCATTAGGAACAGATCTGAACAGCAGAGCAGGGATAGACACTCAGAACTTGGAGGATTTGGGGTTGGATAGGCTCTAATCTCATCCTGTGGACTGAATTACAGTTATTGCCTAAGAAATCCTTCTGGAGAGCACCTTCTGACTAGGAATTTTTCTAAAAAAAGAACTGAATTCTTGTGTGCTCCCAGACTTAAAGAAAATGGACTGAAAGGCAAAGTGGGGATGATGACGAGTTGCTTCAAAAGCAAGAGTAGCCATACTCCATAAAACCCACACTACTGAAGAATAATGTTTGTTTTAAGAGCTCTTCCACATGGTTTGTAAGGATACCAGAACCTGGGCCTCAAGGCCTAAGGAGATTGGTTGGGCTCTGCTCCCAGGGAACAAGTGATGACATGAGAGGAAACAGCCCCAAGCCATGCCAGGGGAGGTTCAGCTAGGATATCAGAAGGAATTTCTCCAGGGAAAGCGTTGTTAAACATTGTCAGGGGCTGCCCAGGGAGGTGTTGGAGTCCCCATCCCTCGAGGTGTCAAAGGAAGGCCTGGATGTAGTACTCAGTGCTCAGGGCTGGTGACAAGGTGGGGATTAGGCACAGCTTGGACTCAGTGATCTCAAACTTAAATGATTCTGTGATATAAATAAAATTATAAGTAAAACTGTATTAATACTGAACATCCATTATTACTCTTGCATAATCTGCTCTGAAGGAATTCTCAATCTCAGCTATAGCAATTTTGCATGTATTAGGATCACAAATTACATCTGAACTTTTTCTGTGCTGGAGAGTCAATATCTCCAGAGCACACAGCACGGGAGGACAAGAGATATCTGTGCAAAGCAGCCTGCAGGCCTAGACTGAGCAGCACAGACAAAGTAATTACAGGCACTTCAGGAAGAACTAATAAACGTTTCCCAAATCCATTTTAAAGGAAATTGGAAAAGGACTTTGTCAGGATTCAGACAGGCCTCCAGGAGAACACAGCCTCTGACATTTTCATTGAGCCATCCTCTCCCTACTCATGGCTCCCTTCAGGAAAAGGGAGGTTTTAGAACTCTTACTCCAAATGTCGAAGATTACTCATCACTACTTCAAATGTGCGGTTCCTGAGAACTCCTCTGCTGAAAATGTTTCTCCTAAATTGAAGAAACTTTTTGAAAGATTGAAATAGTCTATAGACTAGAAAGTATAGTTTCTGCCAAGTTAGAAATATGACAATTTTGTTACTATTTTGGGAACAAACTACATTGATGCTTTATTTCATTTCCCAGATCTTTGTTGGTTGAAGTGAAAATATTACCTACTGGAGCAAAAGCTTGCAGCAGTTCTTACAGAGACTTTAAGAAAAGTGGATAAAATATGCTTGCAGCGCTGTAATTCTTTTCTGTGAGGGTGGTGAGGCCCTGGCACAGGGTGCCCAGAAAAGCTGTGGCTGCCCCTGGATCCCTGGAAGTGTCCAAGGCCAGGTTGGACAGGGCTTGGAGCAACCTGGGCTAGTGGAAGGTGTCCCTGCCTATGGCAGGGGGTGGAAAAAGATCATCTTTAAGGTCCCTTCCAACTCAAACCAGTCCTTGATTTTATATGACACACTGAGCATCCCTGCAGCCACTCTCCTGTATGCAACAATTTGTGTATTTCCATGTACTTCAAACTCCCATATTTTATATTTGTTCCTTCTCAGACTTAAATCTACACCTAATTTCAACATTCCTTTTTCAAACCATCTGCATCAGCTAAATATCCTTCAGATTCTGATAAACATGTGGGGATGAGACAATCACACGATTTCATTTGCTCTCTCAGAAAGTTGCTATTTTTAGAAGCTACACAGCAAACATTTTATGAGTTTATAAAGATCTCTTACTTATCCATGGATTCAGGGTATTGTGGCCCTCGTGAATTTGCTTGCTTAGTTTTCCATTTGATGAAAATAGGTTTGTGAGGTTGTGCGTTGTGAGCTCCTGATGATAATTAAATTCCTGGGGGTGAAAGAGGGAACAAATCAGAGGAACAGAGAAGATGGGGAGCAGGGAATCTTTGTTTCAATGCAGAGTGTACCAAATGAATTTAAATGAGACAAAAAGGGTAAATGAGAGAAAAATCTGGAAAATAATAACTGGTAGAGGTTTCTTCTTTTATTATTTAGGGTCTGATATTTGAGTATATTAAAAATCCTTCCCAGCCTCATATCCCAGTTACCTCCCTTGTAACAGCAGAGGGAAAAGGTTTAATTTCAATTTGATAGTTTTGTTTGTTCATCTTCATATATAATAGACAAAATTAAGGTTTATTCATGTTCAGGAAATAAACATTATTGTCATCATCCTCTGAATTCTTAGGCAAGAAGACATTCTTTCATAATTTTCAATACATCCAATTTAGTTGGTTTTATATTGATGTTCTGAGTTACAGAGAGCTGTAGGTTTCAGTAGATTCTGCTTAATCTCTAGGCCATTCAGGCCAAGATAAAAATAGGTTATTGATTTAATTGTAACAGATAAATAACACCATGTAGCAGGGAAGGAAAGCTGAAGAATGGATTTCATGGCTGTGACCACATAATACATCCAAGAGCTTACTAGGGTTATCATTCATTTTTGTCTTACCTCTGACAAAAGGTTTTGGGAGTATTTCTCAGAAAAAATATGCTCACTGTACATAAGAGAGAAAAAAGAAAGGATTTAAAACTTTGACCACACTCTGTAATTTTAACATAAACGAAAAGAAATTGTACTGGGGACATTGCCAGACATCTCTTTCTGTGACTATGCCCCATCCTAGAGACAGGAATCTTCACAAACAACTTGGAATAGGCTATGGTATATTCATTTCATTAAGGAAAATATCAGCACAAGTGATTACAAATAGTCTGAATCCTCCTGAATATTGGTCTGTTGGTTTTTGTCACCTAAAAAGATAAAGAGCAAATAAAAAATTATAACATGTCAGGATTATTTAGAGGAGATGGGATCCTGTTTCCAGGAGGGTAGGAAGTGGCATGGGGTTGAGGAGACTGGTTTTGGTCAGTAAGAACTCAAAGGAGGAGAACGGGTAAAGAAAGAAGTTGAGGCCTCTGCAGTTCCCTGATGTCAGAGTAAATTCCAGGATGACCTTCTCGACCTCCTGACTGAAAGACCTCAAGGACTATGTTATGAATGAAGTTCCATATGTCCAATTCAATAAACCACAAACTTATAATTTAGCAGCAATTTAATAAAGTAGTAATTTTATATAAGAGAGTACAATCCAATATAATAAAACAAATACAAAATAATTTGGCAGTGGTTCAGATAAAGCATAAGTGAAACTGACCAGTGTATGGGAAGGGCTTCCCACCCTGCCTCACGTACAAAGACAAAGGGCTCCAAACACACTTATATACTTTATGTTAATACATATTCATCAATATCTCTCTGTAAATCTCCTCTTATTTTCAATTCCTAATATCTATGTCACTGAACTACACAGAACATGCTCCCGTTGTTGCTGTGGGCTCTCCTGGGCTCTTCGGGGTCTTCGTGGAGGACAGCTGAGTTCTTCCTCGCTGTCCTCTTGGTAACCTGGCAGGTGGCATGTGTGCATTAAGTTTGGGCTTATGTAAATAAGCACCATGTTCCAATTAAATCAACTTATTTCATAGATAAGACCGCTGTTTTAGATTCCCTATCTGGAATTGTCCCAACTTCATTCATCTCCAGGTCAGTCCTGCTCTGGGAGTTGTCTTAACTCTGTCTTGATGCCAGTTTTGGTTTGGGAGTCTTCCTGACTTCATCCATCCCAAGGCCGAGTCCACTTCCTGTATCCTGTTTCTCACATGTATCATCTACAAAAAATATCCAGCTGCTTCATGACACTAATCACATATCCTTTTCCAATTATTTTCCCAAAATATCAGTACTATTTAGTCAGCATAAATCACATCCATTTATCACAACTATGACCAGGTACTGCTTTTGGCTGGGGTGGAAATCACTTTCTCTGCAGCAGCTTACATGAATCTGTGTGGTGAAATTGAGTGAGTAATCCTGAAAATAGTGCTGATAACACACTGATACCACACTGATGTTTCAGTTGTTGCTGATCTGGGCTCACACAGAATTTACTCCTCCGCACCCTCCCAGCGAGGTGCTGGGTCTGCACAAGGAGTTGGGACAGGACACAGCCAGGACAGCTGATCCCAAACAACCCAGACCATCCGACATCATACTCATAAATGAAGATGGTTAAGTAGAGGGTGGTGGGTGTTGCTGTCACACAGGGGCACTTTGGAGGTGAGCTGTTGGGGTTTTCATTACTTGCTTTTTTTGGGTTTTATTTCCCTCTCATGTCACCAACAATTCAGCATTGCCTCCAAAATACTGTGTGCTCAGAGCTGGGTTAGAATTACTGGGGACTGAAAGCTACTGGTTTTGCACTTGTAGTCCTGTGTTGGTTTGATATTGGTTGATATTTAGGAAGAAGGAAGAAAACCATTCACAAGAATGGTTTTCCTGAGAGAGGTTCTTGGGAGCTTCCTCTGTGTCTAGAAAAGGCCAGTAGCTGTCTAGTTTTGAGAACTGACAGCTTTGTAAACCATTGAGACGTTAGGTCTGCCACCGTGAATACCACATTTTAAAACCCGGGAAGTTCCAAAAGTCCTTTTCAGCTTTCGGCTTCAGGGGGACCTCGGGGCTCCGGCGGGGGCTGCGCCGGCCCTGCTCGGCTATGGCCTGCGTGGCCTGGTGGGGGCGGGCCGGATCCCAGCCGGAGTTGGGCCAGGTCACAGATGCCGAGATCTCGTTAACACCAGAGCCTGCCTCTGGCCTCCCCCTGGCCCGTGCCAAGCCGAGATTCCCCCCGGGCTCCGGGCCGAGCCAGGCCCCTCCCCACCGCGGCCTTTTCCAGCGCCTGCTGGGCAGGGAGAGAGAGGAACACAGCTAAACTGCAATAATCCATCACCGTGTCCACCAATGCCTGCTGGCCTGGATGAAATGTTAACCCTTCCAGTGTGCAGATGAGACCTGCAGACCATGATTCTTCCCCTGGATGAGTGAAAAGCACAGAGTGACAGCTGAAGACACCAGAGTCAGTGAAAGAAAGAGTTTAAGTTTCAGATGGAAGGAGAATGAGGAGATATCCTAATATTGGGACTGAAAGTTCTTTTGGTAATGCCATGGAGATGGACTGTAATAACTACAGTATTTCCTTTAATTCATGAGAGAAAACAAGTATGGGGGGATTGACAGTTCAAATTGTGGACCTGATCAGAGGTAGCAGATGTTGAAGCAGTGATGCTCTTAGGAGCTTGAGTAGAGAGACAGAGATGACAGTGAAAAGGACTCTGTGTCTCAGGGAGAAAAGAAAAAGACCTCTGTTCTCAGAGATGAAGATGATTGCAGAAATCAGCGAAGAGAGCCTTTCTTTTTGAACAGCTCATCCTTAAAAATGACACCCCATACCTTGACATGGCCCATTCACTCAGTTGTGAAAATGGGAGGAATTTCACAATAGCAGAGTTTTTTCTAAATTGGGCAGCTGCTGTTTGTGAAGATGCAAAGCCACGAGAAGATTCTGTTCCTGTGGAGATTTATCCGTGGTGTTGCAAGAGAAAACTCCTCGCCCTATGAGAACTGAGGAAAGACTATTGTAGAAGTGATAACTGATTTAAAATCCCAGGTTTTGTTTTATGTTGTCAGGTGGAAAAGAAGGTGGGCAGGGGAAGGAAAGTGTTCAGGAAGTTTCATTCTGATTTTTTTTCCCTTTTCTATTATTTTAGTTTTGTTAATAAAGTTTTCTTCATAGTCTTAAGGTTTGAGCCTGCTCTTGCCCTTCTCCTAAAATTATGTCTCACAGCAAGAGAATGAGTAAGTGCACTGGTGAGTTTAGCTAGCTCTAAACCCACTACAAGTCCTGATCTTAATTAACATTTAACTGTTAGCAGGAAGTGTCTTCTGAGTGAATGAACCCAATGAAGTCTGGAGCTTGAAATATGTCTTTTCAACTGATCTTTTAAATCCTTCCATCATAGCCATCTCTAATTTCCTTGGTGACAGAAGTTCAGGAGCAGCACCTCCCACTTGTGAAGCACAAAGACTATTAGAAGAGGAAATCTCTGACTGAAGTCATGAGGCTGCTTGACATCTGAAAGGCCTGCAAATGAGACAGCTGTTTCCCACTGTTTTTCATTGATGTGCTGGAAATGATCACCTATCTGAGCTCATCCAAGGAGTATACTTGGTATCATCCTGTACTGCCTTGTTTTCTCTGGGCTGGCATGAAGGAACTTTCTTATTTTACCTACAGAGATTTCATTATTTTAGTAATAATTTTTGCTTTTTTGCCATTCTTTCCTTGATTTTGTGGATCATTAATTAGGCACCCTGAGTCTCATGTAATGGGTAGACTTTTATTTCATGTCTATGCCACCTTTTCTCTTACTTAGAGTAGATGGGTTTGACTTTCATAGTGTCAGGGCTCAAGAAAGCTGCTTATATGTTGTTAATTTTTCATTTAGTTTTTCTTTTCTTTTTTTTTTCCCCCAAAGAAGCTTGTAAATATAAATATTTGTGGATAATGTGGTGGAGGAAATATTTGCCACTGGGAGCAGAATTCAGCTGCCAGTGTTAAGTTTCACCTGATGTTCCCAGCTCACTTTCCAGTGTTTTCTGTTGTTACTGGGGATTTTTTTCAGAATATTTTTGTGAAACATTTACAACTGTGAATAGCTCAGTTCAAAATGAATATGGTGTTACTCAAAATGAACAAGCCTTTGGAATCCCTCACACAATTGTTTTTGTGGAATTTAAGATTTAAGCTTTCACAATGCAGAAATCCAGATAGATACAGCTCTGGAGTGATTTGGCAGAAAAATGGACAAGGGAAGTTCACTCAAACTTTCTCTTCTCTCTTCATGAAGATTAAAAGAGGGTGAATCCTAATACCTGTGAATTCTTTCATTGATTGGGAATTCTGCCCCTGTCACAGCAGAAGATGTGTCTGGTGAGGACAAGGATCCAAGGAGCTGCTGATAAAATATCAGTGCTGATCACTTGGAAAGCCTTTTGCTTTCCAGTCTCCCACTGTCAATGTGAATTTACCAGATACTAGAAAAACCAGGAAACATTAAATCCACTTTCCTGCTCCCTTTGTCACTCAGCAGAACAGAAGAGTCCCTAATGCTACAGTTGTGTTGGATCAACTCCATTTATTTGGATTTGTTCCTTTCTAGAGCAGTTGTATTGGACAATCTGGTCCAAGCTCATCTTCCACTGCTTTAATGGGAGAATAAAAGTTTTACAGTCTAATGGCTTGGCAAGCATGACAGTTTTCTTACTTCCTGCCCAGAGCTGTAAAATATAGGTGCAAGAACTACAGCTAGAGGAATGACAGAAGCAAAGATGTTCTTGTAAATGAATCAACACATTTTGTGTAAGTTTGTAATATTTTATTCCTGTGTACACAGATTTTCTTATCATTCTATTAAAAATTTTTCCCACCATGCATCAGTTCTGAGCTTTCTTCAGAAACATTGCATCAGTCTGGTTTTTTTTCATTGAATGACATTATAGACTTATCCAGAGTTCCTCTCATTTTTACTTTTTGTGAGCTTTAAGCCAAACATAATGATACTTACATAAAACCAAATTATTTTCCTTCTCATTTGTAAAGCTGTTCCAATCTTATTTTGTCATTTTCAAAATGAGTCCTTAGTTAGAAAACTGCTCTAAGTGAGGTTTCTGTCTGTTATTCCCTAGCACTCCTCTCATTTTGGGGGAAATAAATCATGACATTCACAGGATCAGATTATTCCCAGTTACTATATAATTCTGTGATTTAGTTTCATTATATAATATTGGCAGCAAAAAGATTCTTAATTAGTTGTACTTTCTCTTTAGAAAAGTTTTTAGAAAAGTCAGTAAAATCAAAAGTTCAACCTAAGCATGTTCTCCACACTTAAATTAACCAGATTAATCACTGGAGTAGCTTGAGGTTGGGAAGATGTAATTCTTTGCAAAAACTGAACATGGAATATTAGAGGAGCCAAAGGCACTTCCAAGGAGAATCATTTCCCAAGGAAATACAGCTTAGATTTGGGGAAGAACGCTGGCATTCCATGTTTCCTCCACTGCAGCACTATGGGTTGTTCCAGATGAGCGCTGGATAACAAACAAAAATGAAATATGATCTCTAGGCTGAGCAATTTAAAAGAGATTCAGACAAGACATATCAAGCAAAATCAAAGTTTCCTTCATGAATCACTGCTTTTACAGAATCTCCTTCCCCCCCATTCCTGCTCTGGTATTTACAGTGATAAATTTGATTCAAAACTCCTACATTTAAGTAAGACAGAGCCTAAGAAAGAGATGGAATTGTATGAATGATTAATATTTTCCCTGTCCATGGAGCACTGGAAGGAATCTGTACTTCTTGCTTGTTCATAAGTTTTAACAAACTTTGCATTTCAGGCTTCTGCCAACTGCTGACAGCAAAGACAATCTGTCTTTTTTCTCCCTGTATGGAGAAAGTGACAATAATTTGATTAGGCTGATT
Source organism: Anthoscopus minutus (assembly GCA_013399455.1). Taxonomy (NCBI): domain Eukaryota; kingdom Metazoa; phylum Chordata; class Aves; order Passeriformes; family Paridae; genus Anthoscopus; species Anthoscopus minutus. The sequence goes on from VWYI01042061.1 coordinate 74,852, forward strand.
TATAACATTAGAAAGCAAGAAGAAGGTGAGGAGGAAATTAATCAAATTATGACAAACTGATCCCAGAGAAGCTGTGAATTATTAGAGTTTTCTTTTTGAGTCGATAGGATACATCTGGAAGTAAACTAGACCATAGCTGATTAGATTAAAAGAATAATAGCTGTGATTTCTGCTTGATAATTGTCACCTAGAGCAGATGAATTAAAGGTCCCACAAAGCAGAAATCACCTCATCATACAGGAGGGCGTATTTATAGCAAAAATGTTCTAACAGCATATTTTCATTCTGTTAGAAGGGTTTTAAATATTATTTCCCTAGTATATATTGCCAGTTTGAGATTTGGGGTAAGCTTTGAAGACCCTCATTAATGGCAAAGGAGGGGTTTTTTTGGCAAATACCCCAATATTCTGATTATCTGCTTCCTCTTCCCATGTTAGCTGCAGTATATCTCTTATTGTGCTGAATTGTGTTATATAAAAGACCACCCTGATGATACCAAATATTTGTAGGAATTAGACCTTGAGAAATTCCCTCCTGTATTTTCCCACCTGAATTTAGCAATAGTAGGATTTCCAGTGCAGACTCCAGACTTGCATGAGCTCTAGTGGGAGGAAATTTTATTTTTGGCTATGCTTTGCATACGTGAAGACTCAGACCAAAATTTTGGAGGGGAAATGACTACCAAGAAAAAAAATCACCACCAAGAGCAAGCTAAAAACCTTTCTCTCAAAATCACACCTATGCATGTAGTGACAGGACACAGGGAGTGGCTTTCCACTGCCAGAGAACAGGGTTAGATGGGATACTGGGAAGGAATTGTTCCCTATGAGGGTGGGGAGGCCCTGGCACAGGGTGCACAGAGAAGCTGTGGCTGCCCCTGGATCCCTGGAAGTGTCCAAGGCCAGGCTGCACAGGGCTTGGAGCAATCTGGGCTAGTGGAAAGTGTCCCTGCCCATGGCAGAGGTAGCATTGGGTGGGCTTTAAGGTACATCCCAATCCATTGTGGGATTCTGTGGACAGCAGAAAGCAGGGATTTTTTGTTTTTTCTGCTCTTGTAAATTTTCTTACATTGAGGAATAGAATAAAAATTAATGAGAGACACCTGTCTGAAGAACACCTCCTGTGGGGAGCTAGAAAACATTGTAAAAAGTATTGTCAGATTTCACTGATCAACATGGAGCATTTTGTAGCCACAGTTGTGTTCCATAATATCTGGAGAAAACCAGTAGCTCCTGTGAGAATGTTGCATTAATAGTACTGAAATCTCAACATTATTGTCTTTCATTCTGATGAGACTGGAATGAAATATTGAGCAGCTTTGCAGGATTCACTGGATAGTTTAATTCTCCATCTGAAGAAGTGATCTGGATACATGCTGACCTCATCCACTAAAGCTAGGTGCTCTGAGGTACAGAAACATCATCAGCATGAGAAGTAGGAAAGGGGGGAAAGAAGGACAAAGAAATCTTGTGAGAATCCTGTAGAAAAGAAAACCAACAACATCATTTCTCTAATACCTGCTCTGAGTTCTTCCTTTGAGTGGAGATTTAAAGCAAGAGTCAGTTTGAACAAGCTTTAGCCAATTAGCCCAGAGCAAATGTTCCAAGCCTTGAAATGACAAGAAAAGTGGAGGCAAACAGTCAGTAAACAGTTGCAGTTGTTCTCTGTGTCTCTTAAGGCCAACTAATAAAGTGATTATCAAATAATTCAGAAGTCAGTGTCCAAATATATATATATATATATAATCTACGAGAGCTGCCTCCTCAGGGCAATAAATTTGCTATTATTGCATCTGCTGGTAAATGTATTTTTGAGCCTGGTTCTGCTCTGGAGGCTTTCCTGGGAATGTTAATAACAGTATTTCAGGAGGAGGCTGGTGAATGGAAAATTGCAGTAAGATCCAGGGATTGCTTCTTCAGTTCACAGATCTCAACCAAATTCCCAGAGTTAACATTGGACTGTAGGGAACAAGTTCACAAACAAAATCCTTAAGTTTAGTTTTTGTCCTCTTCTTTTGTTCCAGTGAATCTAAAAGTGTTTGCAATCCTCTCCTTAACTCTCTCAATTCATAAATCTCCAAAGTGTAGCTATAGTGCAGGATCTTGAGGTCACCTGGGAAATGTCTCTACAGACAAATTAATCTTACTGATAACAGCCTGAGATTATCAGTGCAAATAGCTCATTTCTCACTGTCCTGATTACATGGGCCAAACAAACATGATTTTTCTTATGCTGTCATGACTGTTTATTTAATCCAAATGCAATATTTTTACATTGTTATAATACAAGAGTGATTTCCCTATGGTGACTGCAAAGGTAAACCAAGGGACTCCTTGTTGCTTGAGGCCAGTTCACATTCTATCTTTTCTAGCTTGGGCACTTGGGAGCAATTGAGTGAAAATTTATCTTTATATGATAAGTGCTTTCTTTGAACACAGGTATCACTGCACTTGCTTTAGATAGAGGTGTCTTTCTGAGGTTTTATAAATTGTTGGAACGTCTTGCTTTATTCTATGCTTGCTGGGTTTGCCAAAGGAGCAATCTGTGCTACACACCCTCTCTGAAGAAGAAGGCAAAAGCAAAATGCCTTTGCAGTTATTCTTCCTCTGCCATTTGGAGATGGAGGAACTGTGAGGATGCCTCACTCATGGTGGGGAGCGTGGCACGATCTCTTCTGTGACTTGGGTTTGAGTTACAGTGCTGGCAGAAGAATAAATTCCATATGGGATAGGCAGCAAGAAGAGCCTTTTGCACCTGATTCGGGTATGTTTTGAGTATAAAGTATGCCAGTGACAGGATCTCAATCTCACACTGGTTTGAGTTAGGAGGGACCTTAAAGCCCATCCAGTCACAACCTTTTCCATGGGCAGGGTCATCTTCCACCTTCCCAGGTTGCTCCACGCCCCATCCAATCTGGCCTTGAGCAAAACCAACCAATAAAACTTGTGAAACACAGACCCATTAGCAGGACAAATAACAGGAAAGCAGCAGATTTTGACATGAGTTTGGAGAGTTCTGTCCCAGCAGAAGATATTGCCAGAATGCATGTGGCAGGGTCAGCTGGAATCAAAGTCCTGTTTCCTCCCCAGATTTCCTTTCCCATTGATAGTGTTTCATACCCTTCTCCCAAAAGAAAAGGGGATAATATCATCTGCCCTTGACAGAGTTTAATTTATTTTCAAGACCAGGACTTTCTTTGGTTTCACCAGGCTCCTTTCTTGCTTAATCTGTAGAATTACCTGATCCCAGCACATAGCTCTCCTGCTTCTCAATTCCCTATTTTTGTCTTGCTGATTCTACTGTTTCCAAGTGTTTTCCCCTGCTCTTTCTGTGCAACTGTGCCACAGGTCTCTAGGTCTCTGCTGACCCCTTTGTGGTTGTAGATATTTATGTAAATGTATAGGGTTATGCTCAGAGTGTCTTCCTCCCACACAAAGTGTTGCTAAAGGAATTTTGTATCACTGCCAGCTGCACTATTTCAGTGGGTTCATGCCTTGGTGCAAGACAAGCAAATATTCATTACCTTTTGCATAGCCTGCTGCTGCTTTTTGCCAGAAACAAGTCCCTGCTTCAGCTCTGTTCCACTGCTCTGAGTCACTTGGGAACAGCTCAGTTCCTTAAAAGAAGTGATACTGCTCCATCACTTGCTCAGATTTAGGTTTAGAACACCCCCAAAAATGAATACAGTTAGTGATGATGAATTTTGAAGCATAGTGGCCATGAAACTTTTAAATTGTCTGCTTTGGACACCCGATTGAAGCCACACTTAGTGACAACACTTCCATGTTGGCTGAAACACCGCTAGCTCAGTGTTTCAGCCTCTTTTAACTGTTGATTAAAAAAAACCCAAAACCCTCTTAACATTTCAAAAGTGAAACTTGGCTTTCTCAATAATGCTGTTGAAATGTGTGAGTCAGGGTTTTTCTCCAGGATGTATTGTTGTTCCCTTTGCTTTTCCTTTGCTGTTGATATTTGCTCAGCAGGACATATCTTTGGAGATGCATAAGTACTTTGGATTGTGTTTGTTTTCAATGAATTTGTTTTAGAAGAGTGAAAGGACATATTCCCAAAAGCTGTTTGCTGTTTTGGTTGTTTGACTGGTGTGCCAGTGTTCCCCTGACAGGGAGACTGTGGGGAAGGGCTCATCACTCCCAAGACTTTGAAGGCAGAGTTTTCAGAGACTCTGTTAGCAGCATTTTGGCTAGGGTGTTTTGTTTTGCAGACAGGGAACTTCATGCAAATTCCTAATTTCCAATGCATTTTCTTGGCTGAAACTTCCTTTTCTCTATTCTTAAAACCATTGGTATTCGTCTGAATTAGGAAGAAGGGCTTGTTTTGTTTTGTTTTGTTTTGTTTTGTTTTTAATTTTCTTCTTGCAATTTTGTTTATGAGGTAGACCTTGTTCGGTGACAGCCAGGCAAGCAATAGAACATTAAAACTATTTGGGAAGCTTTGTGCAGTCTCATTTTGACTCTCATTTTGATTATTGTTTTCTGGTATGATGGGTTTAGTGAACACCATGGTATTCAAAGCTGGAACTGGATGATCTTGGAGGCCTTTTTTAACCTACACGATCCTGTGGTTCTATTGGAACAGGACAATATCTCTTAAATCAGAACATTCAAATGTAATTTCAAATGCATCTTTATTAAGCCAACATTTCACTCACAGTTATCTGTTTCTAATGTCTGACCACATCTGGATTAATATTAACAAACTACATCAACAGTAATATAGAAATTCCCTGTATTCCAAATGTCTTGTATGCATCACTTCTGAAAAAAGCTGCTCAGGATCTTCATATTTCACTGAGTTTAATTGTGAAATTCAAGTTTTAGTCAATGAATCAGTTGAATAAGTTTTTCACAATGGTAAATGGAAGCCCATAAGGATCTACAACTATTTCAATGGAAAAAAATTTTTAAATTATAGGGGAAGGATGTAATAATGGAATTCACGGCTTGTTTTTTCACTTGTTTAGTCTTTCTTTGACCCTTGACATCATAAGCTTCATTCAGGAGTACAGTTCCTTCCAGACAAACTATTGCATGCAGTTTCTTCCATAAGGAAGAAAATTTATTACTGAAAAAAATCTTCACTTAAATCCAGTGTCGGAAAAGACCTTCTTTTTTAAAAGAAAATTTAAAAATACTTAAAAATGCAGATGCAGAAGCAAAATGAAAGGCAAGTTCNGCATTCCAAATTTCCCTGTAAAACAAACTCTTATCTAAAGAATTTAGTAGCAATTGAAACTAGTTACTTAAGGAGCTTTCTGAAATTACTGGGGCTTTACAGCCTATGTTCTCATGATAAAAGCGCTTGGAAATCAACCTTGTTCCCACGAAATCAGTGGCAAGAGTCTTGGAAATGTCAAGTGGGTGTTTTACTACAAATGAACCTGGGTTTGTAACACAGCAAAGCACTTAGGTTATAAAAGACAGGAGGAGAAAGGAAAAAGAAAGAAAAAGCCCTGCTTTTACAGGAGCTGAAATAAACAGTTGGTTGTGTTCTGCAGGCCTAGGAGGTTCTTCCAATTCTAGAGTATCTCAGGGTTTAAAACAGGGCTTTAGCTATTTCTGTAAATAAGCTTCTCACTCAAACCTATATCTCATTCATGCCCACTTAGTTGTTTGCTGAATATCCCAAGTTCCCATGTTCCTTGGCCCTAGTTAAAACAGAAAATATGGCAATTTTTAATGATTTATTATTGTCAAGAGTGTTGGACAGGAAGAACTTTGCTATAAGCTGACAATACTTGACAGAGTATAATTAAATATTTATATAAAGGGGAAATATATATGTATATATATATATAAAATGTTCTTTTGCATTCAGAGACTTAATAGAGGTTTTAGTAAATACAACTTTCCCAGTTATGAGCTCTCAACCAAACCACTCATTCTTGGAATACTCAAAAGCATCAAACATGAGTTGTTGTAACCTAATCACCAGAACATATTAAATAATATTTCTAAGTGGAGAGAGGCTTTATGGGAAATATTATTTATTAACTCAAAGGCAGGTCTTCAAAACCTGAATTAGTGGCCAAAATTCAGCCTTTAATAGTGTCAAAGTGCACAGAGCATTGAAGAAAACTCCAAAAATATGCTTGCCTTCATATAATTTTCAGCAAGTTGAAATTACATCTTGATGTAATTCATCCCAGTTTAGAATTACAAGTTTTATAAATTCAAATGTTGGAAGTTTTGGTATGCTTCCAGTAAGTTAGAGAAAAAGTAAATCCTCACATATTTGATGAATTTGTGTATTTCTTCACTCTAAATTAAAAAAAAAGGAAAGAAAAAAAAGAAAAAAGTAATATTTACTTTCTAAATCCTTTTTTAGTGTTTTTCCTCACCAGAAAAATCAAGGAAACTTACAACCTTACTTAGAAACTCTGACTTTTTCCATTACACTTTTTCCATTTACACATTTTCCAGTGGTAGTTTTGGGGCCAAAACTCTGTATTTTCTCTCTAGGCTTTTGTTTTCCCTTTGATCAGGAATCACTGCAATGTTGTCAAGCATTTTCAAACAACTAGTGTCCTGGACAGTGCCATTTCTTAATCTATTTTGCTTTATTTCATTAATTAGAACACCTGTAGCTGATGACTTTGATACTCATATTTTAAGAAACAGACAAGCATTTGTTTGTTTTTCTCTGTTTTTATTGTTTTCTTTTGTTCCAGACAAACAAAAGAAACTAATGTAAAGGTATTGATAATACTGCTGTTGAAAACTTCACTATTCCAAAGCCAGGAGCCACAAAACAGTTCAATATGTTTAAAGCTGACTAAGAAAATGGTTTCCTGGCCTGTTTAAATAATACTAAAACAAGAGTAATAAGCCTGTAGGTCTTATTATAGGCAGCAGAAGAAAACAGAAAAAAGAGTCTCTTTATAAACTGTGAAGTTCAACTTTTTTTATTATGAAGACAAAGCACCACCTGTGACCTTTAAGAGATTTATTTTGTTCCCTCACCCGTTCTCCTGTGCAAAGGATTAAAACATTATTCATTCCATAGCTATAAAAAAAATCTGTCATCTACACTACTTTTGATTTTCTTCTCCACACATCCATTATGTTTCAAATAAACGTGGGGGTTTTTTTCAACTCCTGGAGTTCTTAAATAACTTCTTCAAACATTTGGGAGAAGTGTTGACAAAGCTGTGAATAATGTTTAGCTGAATTGTATTTGTCACACAGAAACACCTCAGTTCCAGCACGTATTTCCCCTGGGACAATATGTTAAACAATGGAAACTCAGTTCTACAGCTTCCAAGAAGACTTATCTTGCCCAGGTGTGGTCACAGCACAGCACATCTCCAGGAGGAAAAGTTCACAGCTTGACAGTTACCTGGATATTTCCATAAGTGATTTACTTGGACCTCAGTGGGATTCACATAGAAAACATCATCATATCTTGGAGGTGCTTTAAATCAGTTAGACTCATCTAATATTTATATCATCTTGAGTATGTAGTAGTCATAATTAACAGGCTGTATAATTCACGATTTCACAGTGTCTTGTTCTTAATAGTTTAGTTATCATTGCAGGGTTGTGTCCCCGTGATTAGAACTTTTAATACACATTGACTTGCTTAAACATAGAATCATGGACTATCCTGAGCTGGAAGGGACCCACCAGGATCATCCAGTCCAACTCCTGTCCCTGCACAGACACCCCAACAATCCCACCCTGGATATCCTTGGGAGCATTGCCCAAACACTCCTGGAGCTCTGGCAGCTTCGGTGCTGTGCCCATTCCCTGGGGAGCCTGATCAGTGCCCAGCACCCTCTGGGGAAGAACCTTTCCTGAAAAGCAGTCTAAACTTTCTCTGACACAACTTCAGTCATTCCCTCAGGTCCTGTCCCTCATCATCTTCAAACTGTCACCCCATAAATGATCATTTAGTATAACTCTGGTTTCCCTCTATAAATTATTCTCAGTGATTCTTTTCATTGTATTAGAGTCATGAAGGGCCCAAACACAGCCAAATTAATGTGTGAATTTAGGGAGATCATACCCAGAGGAGACAGGCAGCTCTGCTTTGTTTGCCAGCAGAAGGTGTGCAGTGCTGTTGGGCTATGGAAGGGTCAAGAGGAAGCCCCACTCAGCCTGGTCTCTTTTCCAGCCTTACAGTGTCTCTGGCTTGCAGCACTCCTGCTCCTTTGACATAACATTATTACATGCCTTTGTCAGATCACCGTCAAACTACTTCAAACATGCTCTATGCTGCTAAAAACTCTGCAATTACCTACATCTCATGCAGGACAGAGTAGGGCAATTCCTACGAAGTTTGGGCGGGGGCTTTTTGATCCTTCCCGCTGTTCCACTGTGCACAAACTGCTTGTTGGTGTTTTGATGGGGTTCAGGGTCTTGGTCTTAATGTTTAAAGTCCTTAATAGAGTGGGTCACACTCTCTTGCTGGAGTTCTGATCTTTGGGGATCTTTCATCTTGCCTTGGGAGATCTGAGGGAAAAGGTTAATCGTTGCCAGGGGTAGAAAGAAAGCCTCAGTGCAGTTCCAGGCTTTGCGGCTGTGTCGTCAGATCTGTGAAATGCCTTCCTTGAAGAGGAAGAGGGACTATGGACTTGGACTCTTGAAAAAGGCACAAAGACCTCATTTATCTTTGCAGATATTGGGGAGGGACCTCTGATTCCTCTTGACTTTTTCTTTCCTCGAGGCTAAAGGTTGAAGTAGAAAGAGCTCAGCACAGTTACAGCTGCACATCCAGACTTCTGAGCATGGACTCAGAAGTCCATGCTCAAACACCTGAGACCTCGGTTGCTTTCCAAACCAGAACATCCATCTAATAGGAAGAAAACAGCTCCTGAATCCTTTAAGTGGTCCTTCTTCCACACTAATTCTGGTCCTTTCATGCCTTCACAGTAGGGGGTGTACATTTTTTCATCAGTAATCTAAGGAATCATAGAAGGGTTTCAGTTAGAAGAGACTTGGCTCTCCAGTTTCTACCTCCTATCATGGCCATGGACACTTTCCTGGAACAACTGAGCTTCTCCAATTCTATTTGCCTCCTGGAACATGTTTTGATCCAGGCACAGCTTGTTTTAGCTTAAGGAGCTAAGAGAATACCAAATTTAGTTTTCATTTAGCGGACCTGTGTTTAGAATGATTCTGTCTTAAACCCCAGACCTTTGTGATCAGAGCAACACACAGGGAGTGTCATTTTGAAATAGTTAAACTCAAAACTATGGTTATGTCATTCACAGTGCTGTCATTTTGATAGCTCTCTGAAAGGCAGGAAGATAACAGTCTTGATATTTCAAAACCTAATTTCTGGAGGACTTTAGAAATTTATTCCAAATATGTAGGATTTCCATTGACACTACTTTTCAACCAGTTACATTTGGGATGGACTTGAAGATTTTGTTTTCTGTTCTGGTTTTATCTTCTGTTAAATTTCTGGAGAGGAGAATTCTCTGTGGCCTCACTTAGAGGGCTGATAATAACAGCCCTAACATAAACTAAAAACTGAAAGCAAGATGACATTTGGTAAAATGCATAAAATTTAGATAAAGACTAAAGCATCACCAGTCGGAGTTCTTATTCTCCTGTTCCCCTGATCTGTTGCAGTTTCAAGCCCCAGGGACAAGATATCCCCATTGTAAAAGGGTTGAAATTGTGATGAACACTTTCTCAGAGCATTTTGTCTTCAAGCCCTGGCATTGAACTGCAGTTCAAAAAAGCAGAATCTACCACTTAGGAGAAGCAGAAGCTTCCTAATCGCACTTGTATGAAAGTAGTTACATCTCTCAGGGGCGGTATTCTGTAGGGATCCACTTCTGAGGAAGCAGTTGTTTAAGATAACCATGAAGGTTTTTCTTCTTTATGAGCAGTATAAGGACAGAATGAAAATTTTGAATTCAAGGTTGTACTCACCTTGGTTTTTGTATATTAGTTCCATTAATTGGCAGATAATACCAACTGATGTGGAAGTGAGAGAGAAATTCTGAAGTCTTGCAGTGGTTGTAGTCTGAGCCCTCAGTATCCACTCAGCATTGACTCTTTGGGTTCTGTTCAGATAAAATTTAGTCTCAATCCTTCTATAAGTCAGCAGTCTCCACTAACAGTTTGTTTGCAGTCATTGCACACCATTTAAAATTAATATAATTTTAAAAAAAGAATTTAACTTAATTTTTTTTCCTTTCCTTCTAATAAAACCTTTTTTTGACAAATTATAGCTCAATTATCATTCAAATCCCTGCAGTATGTTCAACAATTCACTTCAGCCATGAACAGCATGAGAGTATAACAGAAGAGACCACTGAATAATAAAGCAGCATATAGGAATTAGTTTTATTTCTGAAAATGTCATTGCCATGAGAACACTGTGTTTATGTTTTGAATGACTTGAAAATCAAGTGTATTTCTGTGGGTCTGACGACAGAAATGAAAGCCTACAAAGAGAAGATTGGGTTTCTTTTGCCTATAATAAGAAGATTCTCTAAGTTATGAACAAATGGAAAATGAGTGAGATCAATTTGCATCTTCTCTCCTCTGAGCATAGTGTAGAGGGAGAAAAACAAATACCAGACAATCTTAATGTTTAGAGTAGAGACTAACATTAATGTTATTTACCCATGGAGTTCAATACCTGAGTACACATGATGAGAGCAGTCATCTTAGGAATTATATTGGTCTATCTTGTTTAAATAATATTGCAAACCCTCTGCTAATAGGTCTTAATATACTTATGATCTGGGAAATTTTATTTGGTGAAGTATCATTCAGCTAACTTTTAACCAGTCTGCTAATTATTAACCTAGTTATTCATTCTGTTACAGGGCCAACATTTTTTCCATTTTCCTAAGAAAATAAAAAAAATGGAAGCTGAAAAAGGAGCAGACCATATGTCCAGGTTTAGGACAAATTTGGGAGGAAGCCTCCAAACGGGGTCCCTCCAGGAAAAAACAGATTCAAGCTTCCCCTCCCCCAACTGGTTCGGGAAAAAGATTTCCTTGAAGGAAAGTGAAAAAAGCTGTTTATTTAACAAGCTAAATATCAACAATCATAAAAACGGAATAATATTAAACAATGAAACCCCTCTTGTTCAAAGAGGTNACGCTGCTTCTTTCCCCCCTTTGCTCTCAGAACCAGTCTGAAAGGTGCAGAACTTAATATGTAACATAAACAGAACACACAATTGGGGATACAGGCATCATAAAGTCACCCCAGGACACCATATAAACTTATATTCTGTATCCAAGGTAATATTAAGAATTATTTGACCAGTTCCTGGCTCAGAGAGGGGATTTTTGATGGGAAAGGATATGAAACTTAATGCCTAGAAACTAGAATTACTCAGCTTAGCTGGAGGAATTGGATGAAAATTTCTAAAGGTGAATAAACAGCAAGAATCTTAAATTTGAAAAATGGACTTAAGGCTGTGGTAGTCTCAGTGATTGAGAATGATTGTCTGTTTGAGATGTTTGAGATTTGCTGCAAGAATCCACAGGAGCACATAATGTGATACATGATCCTAATGTTCCTTTCCAGCATTAAAACTTGTCACAGAAATTTTCTAAAGGCCTGGTGACTCTCTAGTTCCTTCTTCCGCAATACTTTTCTTTCTGTGATCATTTCCCAAGGAGGTTAAAACTCCACCAGCATGTGAAATGTGTTTTTGGCAAGAACCGAGCCTATTTTAGTGGAGGAAGCACAGACAACCAACACTGAACACGGAGATGATATTTATTTTGGATTTCTGTAAGGCTCCAAAAGCCCTCTTGATTAAATAGATTCAATATTTTGATGCTATCACAGATGTTGCATTCAGATTAGAGCCAACCCTCCAGAGCAGAACAGACTAAAAATCTGACTGGAAGAGATCAAGTGCAATGAGTGAAGGTATATTTCAATTTAATCAGCAAAGAGTAAGTCTTGTGTTCCTCCTGCCTGTGCTATTGATCCTGGCATCTCCAAGAGGTTCTGAACACACCCTGTCACCCTGTGCCCTAAACAGCTGTAACATTTACATGACTGCATGGATCGGAAAGTTCTGATTTCTGTTCAAGCACTTGAGGATTCCGTATGTTCCTGTCCTTGGACTTTCAAAGCTGCTCCCAACAGCCTTCAAGTTATCTCTCTGTAATCATAATTTTTAATTATCACAATGTATGTAGTGAGAGATATGTCTTGAAAAGTTCACTACAAAATAGTGGCCAACAAGAATATAAAATATATTTTACATGGTAATATCTCAAATATCATTTATCACAAATATCATACTTTGATAACTATTTGCTATTTCTATGTAATATTTGTATCAGTATCACCAGTTTGTTATAAAAATTGTTTAGCTTGCACATAATCACAACATACAGTGCCAAGAATAAATTAACTTAATGAGAAACCATTTCAAAGCTACAAGCATTTAATTTCTGGTGTTAATTTGTTCAGTCAGTGTCAGTTTTTTGTTCTGATTGTTACTCTGTTTATCACAACTTTTTCTATTTTCTTCTCTTCCTGTCTCAGTGTGAATGTTCCATCTAATTAAAAATTATAATGCTCAAAAAAAGGCTTGAGATAAAGTACAAGGGACAACTTTTTAAGTGACAAAAGGTTTCTGCACTTTTTTTGCACTTCTGGGACTGAAATAATAAACACGTAGCATCACCTAACTCTTTTGGCTGAGAATAAATAAAAATATTCATAAAGATTTTTGAAATATTTTTTATGCATGACATTATTTGATAGTTTATGGTTAATAATTGAAAATTTTGCTTTCACAAAAATTTCATTAGTGGTTGTTTACAAAAAAAAATACATTTCAGAAGTTAGGCATACAACAAAAACTGTCAGATATTTATAGGAAAATTATATACAATTACATGGAGAATGTGACATTGATCCAGTGTTAGGGTACAACAAGATCCACGCTTCTGAAAGCCTTGAGCTTAATGATTGAGAAAAATCTATGGAAATTGGCAGCTTCATTGAGACTTGCATGTGGAGACTTTTTGCTGTTGCAAAAAAAACCAAAATGAGGGTGGTATTCCTTTTGGAATATTGAAATAGTGTTTTTAAGAAGAAGACAACATATAACTAGGATCCAGTTGGGATTTGCAAATAAAACTGCACAATATGTCCTTTTAATATTTTATTTTGCAGGCAATCTTATTATTTTGAAAGCTACATAACAAACATATCCATTTAGACTTAAATCCCATCTGGATTTGTATGAGGATTTGAAAGTGATGTAAAGCAGCATTTGTAAGGAAAACATGAGGGAAAACTTACTAGAAAAATTAGCTGCAATGATACAGGAAAGAAAATAATTAGTCATGAAGATAATCTGTTTTATGAGGAGCCTGGTCTGATAGTTAAAGAGCCTGGCCTTTAAAATTTAAATAAAACATTTAAAATTTTGGCATCTGGCCTTTTCTGAACACAGTTTAAAGATTCATGTTAAAACTACCTGGATTAAGGAACAGGTGAATTCTTTTCCCCATCGCAATAACTTTCCCTGGAGACTGGAAACAGAACTGAGCTGGTCACAGTAAATTATTCATAATATACATGTGAATATGTAATGCTAACATAGGATTTATGCTTTGATTTCATGATTTATTCATCTTGAACGGTGTGTGGAGGTTATTCTCACTGGGAAATTTTTCTTCTCCTCAACTCTGTTCCCGTGAATGGTTCCCATCAATCCTGCCAGCTGTGGGAGGAAACTATTGGAAATCTAATGGAGCAGAGTGCAAGTATGAGGAAACCCCACCCATTTGGTCAGCAGCCCATATTTACATTCATTTTAAGCTCTTAGGGCATAATAGGTAAAGATGCAATGGCTGCTGGGCAATGATTTATGGGATTGTCTCTGGGTTTTTGCAATAGAGATTATGCTCATATTTGGAAATCACAAATGTGCAAAATTCCACAATCTATTTTCAGTCAGGTTTATTTTTAAGGCTAAACTTCCTGGCTGGTACAGAAATTGCCTGAACTAGCAGTACTTCCATGAGAAGGTCAATAATTCAATATTAACCGAAACAGATTTTCTACAATTAAGCTCTGGAGATTTTTATTTTGGGTACCAGGGATTCTTTGCATTAGAAGCAGACTTCATTTTGCAAAGAGAGCAATAATTTCTGTTTTTACTTCTAGCACTTCATTTAGCGGCCACCAGCACATTTATTTGCAAAGCTAAAGCAAAAGCCGGCAACACTTATCAGGTAATTGTTCTTCAAAGCCAACACAATGCAATAAAAATTCAAGAGGAGCAGGATCAGTTACTAACGCTGAGCGGACACACTGGGACAAAGTTAGGGGATGACAGATGTCCACCTGCAATCCCTAAAAATGTCTGTATAGTTCACTTGCAGACTGCTAAATGGCTCCTTTTCAGTTTGCTTCAGTAGTAGGACCCCTACAATTCCTTTGGTTTGTAAGGCATTGGAAAAAGATAGCCTGGAAAGTGTCGGAATTGCCATCCATGGAAGTGTTCAAAAAACATGTGCATTTGGCCCTTGAAGATGTGGTTTAGTGGTGAACATGATGGTGGTGCTTGTTTTATGGTTGGACTTGATGATTTTAAAGGTTGTTTCCAACCTTTACAGTTTTGTGATTCCTTCATGATTTGCAGCAGAATATATATTTGTGGGACAAAAATGGTTATGATTTAAGAACTCTCTCCATAATTTAATCTCTGAAATTTCTGGCTACCTAATAAATGAGACTTCTCTACCCTCAACTGTTAACTGAATATATTGAGCTTTTTTCAAATTATTAACTCCCCAAATATTCAGGGCTTGGGTTGCTTTTGAATGATTACTTTGGTAATAAGAAACTTGTAGTGAACTTTGGATTTTCATCCTTTAAAACCATTGACTTGCAGTTAGCCTATGAAAAGTGTAATTGATTTCCATTTAGCTGTAATGGAATTTCTGCCTGGGCTGTATTGAGTGGAGTGAGGGATGTGGAGTGCAGTGAATCACTGTCCCGAGGCTCGCTCCATCTTCTGTGACGCTCCGAGGGATAGGAGCTCCCTGGAAATGAAATTCCCACGTTTCTCTTCAGTCGATTCACTGCTGCAGTCTGAAAGGGATGTTTTTAAGCAGAAGCAAGGGCTGGATGATCGACCATAAAGCTTCTGTAATGAATTAAATTACACCAGTGCTACTTTCTTATTGTTTCAGGCAGGAGTGCCTGATACCCAGCAGCCCATGGGCAATAATACTTAAGAAGTAACAGAATCTCAGTTGATGTCAGTTATTGCTTTCCCATTTCTCCTGTCAGCAAAGGGTTTTAGATCCATAGATTGGGACTACTAGTCTGAAGTACATTGGAAGAGGTCAGGAGGTGTTATTGGAAGTCTTCTGGGACAGATTTTCTACTCCTCTTAAAGAAAATTCACATCAAACAACGCCTTCTTTCAAAGTATTTCACTTCAAAAAGGTGCTCCGAAAGGATCTGAAAGAAATTTTTAGTAATATCTGCCATGTTGGTGTCACAGTTTCTGTTGCTGAGATGTTTCATAGGATGTTTCACATAGGACGTGGAACTAAGTTCTGAATTAGTTACTGTTTCTGCATTAGTTTGTGTCTGCATTCTTCTTAGGATGTGCACAATTCTTTAATCCTTCTGGACATCTTCCTGATGCTTTCCAGAAGGGACTTTCATGTTGTATTCAATGGCTTCCTCAAGGAGAAGCAGACACTGATCTCTCCTCTCTGGTGACCAGGGCCAGGACCTAGGGAACGGCTGGAGCTATGTCAGGGAGATTTATGCTGGAGATCAGGGAAAGGTTCTTCCCCAGAGGGTGCTGGGCACTGCCCAGGCTCCCCAGGGAATGGGCACAGCCCTGAGGCTGCCAGAGCTCCAGGAGTGTTTGCATAATGCTCTCAGACATGCACAGGGTGGGATGGTTGGGGTGTCTGTGCAGGGACAGGGGTTGGACTCCATGATCCTGGCTGGTCCCTTCCCACCCAAGATATTCTGTGATTCCATGATTCCTCCCTACAAGTATCTTGGATAGTCTGCACTAAAAATTTTCAGTCATTCTGGCTGAGAGGAACCTTTGTTTACCAATCAATTTTATTTGCTGGAAACTTTTGGGGTTTTTCTCTTTTATGTTTTAAACTAAGCAGGATGAGCTCCACCCCATCTGTCCCAACACTGGCCATGATGGAGAGTCAGGGCTCAGGAGGCTTTGTACTGACTACGCTGAGAGACACCCTTACTGGGGTAACAGATGATGTGTTCAGTCTATGCAGAGATTTTGCATTTCAAAGGAAAGCCCTTAATAGTAATCAACCCTTGTGTTTGCTGTTGCTCACGTCAAGAGGGGAGCATTATGAATACTTGACAAGTGGAATAAATATTACAGAAGAGAAAATATTTCTTGCCACTTCACAACACTTACTCTTTTATTTGACCTTCTAATGAGGTTTTATAAAACCCTAATGGGATCTGACTCATGCTGATGTCAGCTGAGCCTCAAAGGGTGACTTTGGTGCTCTGTATGGACCTCATTCCCAGCCAGAGTTCTGTGGTGGGGAAGCATCTCCATCACTGTCAGAAGACAGAGTGCTTATTCCAACCATCACCTTATAGTAATTACACAGAGGATAGGGTTAATTTTTGATCCCTCTCTCATTTACTCCAAGACACATCATTTTAATGTACACACTGACACATGGAGATGGACCATTTATGAGGGGTGATGGACTCCACTGCCATTAAGTTTTAATGCACCATTAATTTTCTAGGCAGATGTAAAACAAGACTCTGATATTCTGTTCCTCATTCCCAAGGTTGACTTAAAAGTCATTGACCTCTCTTGATTGAGTGGTCATTAAACTAGTTTGAACTATAGTAATTTTAAACTTCAGACCATATAAAAATTAGCAGCTTAAAAAAAAACATGCAGATTTTTGCCTAGGAATCTGGCTTATTAATTTCTACATTAAAATTATGTATAGACTTCTCTTCAAATGCACCTGAGAGAATCTTTAAGGTTCCTCAGTTTCCCTTGTCCAAGGTGAAATTCTATCCAAAATGATTGCAAAATTTTGAAAACATTTCAGGAGCTTGATCTACTAAGATTTAAGCAGATTTGATTTTTAGGGATTTAAGTTATGCTCCTCAGCTAAAATTATGTGAAGGGAAGAAGAAAATGGGTGGAACAATAATGCATCCTTGTCCTAGAGAGGCAGGGGTTGGAACTAGGTGGTCTTCCAGGTCTCTTCCAACCCAAACTATTCCATGATTCCAAGCTGGTGTCCCCAGAGGTTTCAGATCCAAGGAGATTTGGCATCTTCTGCTGTTGTAGATTTTGTTTCCTGCCCCATTCCCGGACTGTGGGCAGAGCTTCTGTCCTGAGACTGATGGCACAGCTGCCCAAGGACAGGATGGGCACTAGGGAAAACCCACACCACTCATTTCTTTTGGATCATTGGATAGGCTTAACCTTTCCGCAAGAAATCTGGTGTCTTGAAGAAGGCTCCCACCTTACAACCTGCTCCATCACAACTGAAATTTTAACATGAAATAAAAATACCTCAAGTTTTGCTGTTGTGTGGCCAAATTGTCTTTTTCTGTTCTCTCTCTTTTCTATAAATCATCAGGTAGGTTTGATGTGAACACATGAACTTAACTTCTGCAGATGGATTGTTAAATATTTTTAATTTAAATAAAAGCAGGTTTTGTTTGTTGGGTTTTTGGAGGTCTTTTTTTTTTGGAGGGGAGTATGATTTTTTTTTACATGGTTTGGTCTGTTGTTGCCTGCTTGTTTGTGGGGTTTTTTGGCAGTGCTGGAACAAAATGCTGATTTTTGTCAGAATCCAAGGCCAGATTGGATGGGGCTAGGAGCAACCTGGGCTAGTGGGATGTGTCCCTGCCCATGTCAGGGGGTAGCACTGGGTGGGCTTTATGGCCGCTTCCTACCCAAACCATTCCATGTCATTATGATTCTTTGTCACTGTGCCTCCTTGATCCTCTTGTGAGTGACTTGGTCATCCAGTGAGTGAAATTGGAAGTAATTTTCAGTGCTAAGCAAGATTATTATTTTATCTCTCAGCATATAAAAATTATTAAATGCCTATTGGGGCTGGACAGAATTTAAGTGGGCAAATTGGAAGTGGGGGTGATAGTTAAGTACATATTATTTACCCAAATATCTGCATAAAGAGCAGAAAGTAATTCAGTTTTACAACTGAAGGAACATTTGAGCTCTTGCAGTGAGAAGAAATAGATGCAAAGTTCTTTTTATAATGTCCCTTGATATTTCAGGTTGTTATTTTATACAGATGAAGGTAACAGAAAAATAGCAGCAAAACAGCATCACTCATAACAGTGTCTTCAGAAATTTAATAAGAGGTCTCAGTTTCTTATCCTAATCATGTTCACCAATTTAGTATTTCCTCTTGTCCTGTTCCTAAAAAGCATCAGATTGATTTTCTTCCCACAAATCCTAGTGATTACTGTCCTGTAGAAGTTGTATGTATCTGCACTATTTGTCTGAGTTTTTGTTGTCAGTAATCCATTTTGTTTGTACTTTTTTTTTTTTAGTTCAACTATAAAATTCAAGTAAGTCTTGTTCTGAAATCCAGGGAGCTTGGGAGCAGGTTGCCCTGAGGACTGCCTTGTATTTTAATAAGTGTTACATCACTCTTAGAAGCTTCAGTAAATTGCCCTTGGACTTGTGTTAGAGAATGCCTCCTGTGCAATTTCTAGGTGTACTTACTGGGAATTCTTTCTAAAATTACTGAAGTATGAAGAGCCAGGAGCAGCAGAGAGGGGCTTTTAAACATTGAACATGACCTCCCATTGCCCATCTCCCCTTGGGAGATCTCGGGAGAGTGTGTGTGGTAGAAGTTGTTGTTTTAATCTGATTTTGCTTTCATTATCCAAACATATTTTAATTGGTGATCAATTCAATTAATTTTCCCCAAGCTGAGTCTGTTTTGCCTGTGACTATATTTGGTAAGTGGCCTCCTTGTTTGTTTTCTTTATTTTCTTTTAACTCCATCCATCTCATTTTCTCCCCTGCCCTGTTGAGGAGGGAGATCAGGAGAGCAGCTGGGTGGGCTCTGGCAGCCAGCCCAGGTCAGCATCTTTATATGAATATATTTACATATTATACCAATATTAGTATGGGAAAAAGCTGCTTTGGGATCAGCTTCCACAGAAGACCAAGTTTCATGGCAATGTCAGGACAGATGAAGGTGGGAGTAATTAGGGGCATGTGAGACTTATGTAATGAAATTTACTTTGTTTATTGCTATTTGCAGTACTTTCACCTTTTAGGAGCACAAAATTATCCTGAATTGCATCGGTTTGAAGATTGCATGAAGATATTCCAGCCAGGGAGATTTCACCACAGCCTCCCATGATTCTGCCCAAAACTTCAATGGTTTAGGAAGTGCTGTGAGATTTCGTGGACTGCAGTTGGGAGGAGCAACATCAGTTCTCAAGGATTGCTGTCAGATCTTCACCCCATTACATTATTTTGTGAATACAGAGTGGACAGGAGTAGCTACCTACTCATAAATATTTATTTACATATTTGATTACTAATTTGAAAGCTTAAATTAAATTAATTTGGGTTGTTTATAAGTAGAATATAATGATTTTGGCATAATGACATCAGTTGTTGTCAGATCTTCAACTCCAGATGATGAATTGCTCTGGTTATGATGCTTTTGTTTCAATAATTATTACATTAGATAAATAAAACATGATCTTTATAGCAATCATTCTAAATTAAAAAAAAGGAAAAAACAAACCACAAAACCAATCAGACACTAAGTTTTGATGAATTTAGAATTTTAATGCTGTTAAATTTAGAATTTCAATTATTATTAAGGAATTCATTTACTCAGCTGAGGCATTGGCACAGTTTGCCCAGAGGAGACCTGGTCTTAATGGAAAGTTCCCTGCCTGTGGCAGGGGTTGGAATGAGATGAGAATAATTTTAACATATAAAAAAATATAAAAGAAAAATGCTTATACAGGTCAGATGGTCACCCAAACTGAGCGCACAAACACTTGGTGTTTAATTCTGAAGCTCAGCAATGAGTATTTCCTAATGGTTTACCTGCAAAATAAACTAGAATTTGCTCCCTTAAATATATTTTTAAAAGAAATAAAAAAAAATAATAAATACTTTTCCATGCAGGTCTGTTTCAGTCAATAAGTACCTTGTAAAATAACAAACCCTATTACAAACAAGGAAACTACTTTAGAAAGATGTTTATAATATGCAGCATATTAAAGCATGTTTTATGATTCATGTAGCCTAAACATGAATATAAATTGATGATTTTCCTCTTCCTTGTGCGCCATTGGAAATGTAAGGGGTTTTTTTTTGCTTTAGCAACCTACTAATGATTTTTCAGAGCAAAGAGTCTTTCTACGTCATTAGACTTTGCCTACTTGTAAATATGGAAATGCTACTATAACATTTGTCTTGGTTGAAAGATGTAAATATGGCTTTGGGGAATTTGGAGATGGGAGATGAGGAAAGGAAGAAACAGTAACAAGGAAAGTATGGTATACAGTTTTCAAGTTCAAAAGCTGAAACTTGATTTTTAGAATTAAAATTTGTGGATGTTTCACTGCACTTTCAGCTCGTGCCCATTTTTAGGCTTACAGTTACTCTGGATTTGGGATTTCCAAATCACTGAGTGTGGGTTTGTTCGTTTCTTGTGGAAAATTCTAACAATTCTATAAATATGTAAATCCTCTGATAAGGTGTGTGCATAAGGAAATTCGAAGTACAAGAGAAGCATAAAAAACATCAGAAGTCGGAAGAGAATTTGCCATACTTCACCTGAGTGCAAACAGTGACTCCCAAACCACTCTTTCTTCATGAAGTGTGACATTTCTGTCTCAGCAGATGAGACTCCAGAAATATTGACTCTGTTTGTACATAAGGTCACCAGAATTTCCTGATTATCTATGAACATTGGTGTGTTCTTTTGTATATCACAGAATCCCAGACTGGTTTGGGTTGGAAGAGACCTTAAAGCTCACCCAGTCCCACCCCGTGCCATGGGATCAGATTGCTCCAAACTCCTTCCAGCCTGGCCTGGAACAGTTCTAGGGCCCTGAATAATGTGCCCATTATAGAGAGAAACAGAAAGCAGAAAATTACATTCTTTCCAATAAAGAATGTAACAGTGCTCCACAGTTAAATTAATTTGCCTAAAAATATGTACTTTTCTGAGGATATTAAAGTGTTACAAAAATGAGTTATTTTAATTACACATTATCTTATTTACTTTAATGGATATAGTGAGGTTAATGTTATTTATAGCTCTAATAAGCCGCAAATAAGTTTACCTTAAATATTGTGGCAAGAATATCCCTGTCCATGGTGAGAGGTGGAACAAGATCATCTTTAAGGTCTCTTCCAACCCAAATCATTCTGGGATTCCAGGAATACTGTGTTTTGCCTGTTGTGTAAAGCATCATTTTCCAGGCCAGTCTGGAGACAGATTCCAGGTAATTTATTTTAGTATGAAATACTTTACCAGGAAGACTTTCAAGGGCATTTGGGGAAATTTAACAAAGAACTTGTGTGCATCTCATACAGGCTTGCAACTGGAGATTGGAGTAAAGGACCACTGACAATCTCTAGAAACCTTGTTTCCTGTGCTTATAATTCTTTGTGATGGTTTTGCGAAGCAAAACCAAGCAGTCCTACCTGGCTTGGGAGACCTTGGCTCATCCCAGTGTCAGGTGGCACAGAAATTACTGCTCCACAGAGTCCTCTGTGGACTCATGTATCAAACAGAAAATAAACTCTGCAGTAATCACAGAGTGAAAAGCCTGAAAAGGCTTCAAACACCTGCAAAAATTGCCAGGGAGCTGTTGAATTTCCTGACTTGGAGATGCTCCAACTGGAGTGGGCAAAGCCCTGAGCAACCTGACATCTCCTGGCCCTGTGCAGAGCAGGGGGTGGCACCGAGATTTCCAGAGGCTCTTTCCAACCTTTATCATCCCCTGATGCTGTGATTTGAAAGGGCAGAGGAAATTAGTCCCCACTTTGCTCCAGATTCTGATGTCTGAAGATGGAGAATCCCATGTGCTGCAAGGGACAAGGACAATATGGCAACAATTATGGATTTCCTTCCTAAATCTGGAGCAAGAGTTCATGGGACCCTTGCCTCAAGGAACATCATGTCTTAGGGAAGCATCCTGACCTTAAAATATTTCATATAGTCTTTTCTGCTCTGTTATTAGGTATTAACTTAGTAAAATATTATTTTCTTTAAAATTCGGTTTTCTGAGCAATGAATTCTTGCTTGGTTGGTTTAGACACACAAAAATAAATACTTTTTAATGAGATCAAGGACAAATAGAATAACTCCTAATGACTGAGATTTTTAAAATCATTTTTATACAGCATAAAGATAAAAACCAAACATGCTCTGTGTATACAAGGATACACAGGATCTCTCTTATTGATACACTGAAAATGTACTTTTGTGACCAGGAGCAAAAGTGTAGGATCACTTACAGAATCCTGGAATCATAATCATAGGATCATAACTAAAATGTGTAGATGGCCTTGTATGAAGAGCAACGTGAGCCTTCTTGTCTGATTTTGAATGACTTGAGGGGAAAAATAGTTTTATACATCTGTCCCTACAGGAGACTGAGTTAGAAAATATAGTATTTTATGGATAACATTCAGCTGAAATGTAGGATTGGCTCACTTGATGTTGAAATACCATCTACAAATACAATCTTTGCAATGTAAAGAAAAGAGTGTTGGAAAAATGACCTATAGCATCAGAGATTTAAAGAATGTGACCTATTCAGCTTTTCTAAAAGACTGAAATGCAACTTAATCAGGAAGTCAAACCCTTTCCATTAAAAGATATTTTAGAGAAAATAATTTAGCAGAGAAAGTCACAGTGAAAACCAGGGCTGAAAGTTCGGGAAAAACAGATTCAAACTGGAAGTGTGCTGGAGATTTGGAAAAATCCAGACATTCATAAGAGCAAAAGTGATTTATAAAGGAAACAGGAAAAAGAGAAGTATAATAGGTATTTTTCATTTCAGTGTCTTCAGGATAAGTGTTTCAAGAGCATATGGTTCAGTTGGACACAGAATATTTGACTCAAAGAAATATTAAGTCAAAGTTAATGGTCTGCACTATTGGTAGAAAATTATTTCTCCCACCTTACAAATGCACAGATGGAAAAATAAGCATTGCATCCGTTCCATGAAAGGAGTTGAAAGTCTTTCATATGTTCTGAAATGGAAGCAATTCCTGTTCCAGGAACTCTAAAGAGATTGAAATAGTGAATAAATGTCAGGGGAAAGCAATGCCATTTTCTACTGAAATACGCAGGAAGAAATAATTTTGCTTGAAAACATGTGGAAATATTTCACACTTGTGTTTTTCCCTCTCTCTAAAACAATTTAACTGTCTAAAAGATAGATTCTTTCTGTTGTACTGATCAGGAAGAAATGTTTTGAGTGGGCTTTGGTTTGGGGTTTCTTTGTTCTTGGTTGGTGAGGATTTTTTTGTTGTTGTTTTAGATTCTGTAAACTGAAACAGACCTGAAGTTACTTATAGAGGTCATTGCCTTCATCAGTCTGCAGTCTGAGATATCTAATCTATTGTCCTCACCACAATCTTCTCGCAGACAACATCTGGATATTAATTTAGTAAGTAATTGCATTCTCTGCAACTAATTTTTAAGCGAGACAAAAAAACACCCCAGAAAACCAAACTGCCTTTTTAATTCTGAAAATATGACTACTTGCAACTATATTTCTTCTTTCCCTTGGTATCCTCTTTGAAAGACAACGATGAAGCAGCACTTCTAAGGGAGCTGTTCTTGTAATAGGATTCTGATTTAACAATTAATGAAATAGCTCACCTATAGAGGACAGATTTCTTTCCAAAGCTGCACTTCCAGGATGCCATGAATCTCTCTGAAAAAAAAAGGCCTCTGAATTATGGGGCTTTTGCACAAATCCTCACATGAGAAGTTTGACATTCGGATTCTGTTCTTTGATTCTTCTCATTATGTTGTTTTATGAGATGGGATAAGTGTGAGATCACAATAACATCCACTCATAATAAACAGATGTGTTTCCACATCCAGGAGTCCATGTGTCTGACACTGGATCCCTGGGGGCTGGCTGATGTGAGAATTCTGAATCAGAGAATCCCAGAATGGTTTGAGATGGAAGGGACCCTAAAGCCCACCCCGTCCCACCCCTGCCATGGGCAGAGACACCTTCCACTAGACCAGGTTGCTCCAAGCCCTGTGCAGCCTGGCCTTGGACACTGTCAGGGATCCAGGGAAAGCCACCGCTTCTCTGGCCACCCTGTGCCAGGGCCTCCCCACCTTCAAAGGGAACAATTCCTTCCTAGTATCCCCTCTAACCCTGCCCTCTGGCAGTGGGAAACCATTCCCCCCCCATCTTGTCACTCCAGTTGCTGATGAATTGCCCCTCTCCAGTTTCCTGGAGCCCCTTCAGACTCTGGAAGTTGCTGTGAGGTCTCCACCAACCTTCTCTTCTCTGGGCTGAGCATTCCCAGCTCTCCCAGCCTGTCTGCTCCAGTGCCATCAGCAACGTCATGGCCTCCTCTGGACTTGCTCCAACAGTTCCATGTCATTATTATATTTGGGACACCAGAACTGGAGACTGCACTGCAGGTGGCGTCTCACCAGAGCAGAGTAGAGAGGGAGAATCCCCTCCCTCAAAAGAAGGTGTGGTTTTTCCATAAGGGAAAAAAGGAATTTTTTTCTCTTTGGGGATATGATCTTTTCTTAAGAAGGAATGGACTGACAGTATGACAGGAAAAAACAAAGTCAGTTTTCTTTGGCAAGGGAGTAAAATGTCCTGTCTGGAAAGCTGGACTAGTAAATAAAGCAGCAACTTTCTCCCTGTTATGCCACAAGAGTGGGAAATGTATCTTCACCTGTACATGTTGTTCATTACCTTCCTCTGGTAAAAATGGAATGCAATTTGCCATCTTTTTAGATCAGCTATTGCAATGAAGCTCCAGATGGTGCTGTACACATTGCATTGCAATATAATAGACTAACCCAAATATTTTAATAATAAAGAGTGTGATAGAAACATCTCACTTTATTGGCATGATGAATAAAAGGAATCATTCTCTCAACAATCTAGATAATAATCTGTCTACACTATCATATCTATCAGCTCACAAAAGAGTTTGGCCTTTACTAATAAAAAACCTGAGGCTTTGTAAAGACCACAGGTTCTCAGAACTTTTCTGGTTTTGTCTTAGACTGAGAGGATTTTAAATTTGTCAGGTTTGATAACAGCTGTTAGGCAATCAACATTTTGGTGTAGTTTTACTTCACTTTATAGAGATAAAAAGTAATTTTTCTACGTGAATTGAATTGTCTTTGCCATCCAGAATGTATAGTAGTGGGGAAGGGTTTGTAGCCATGCTGATCCCAGGAGTCTTACTCCAATCACAGCAGTCAATCTGTGGTTGTTACAGGGATAAAACCTCACATCCTTCAGGTAAAACCACTTTCAAAGGGAAAAGAAGAGAACAGCTGGATAATAAGGATCAAAGGAAGAGAAGGAGTGTTTTGGCAGGCTCTGCAGGGAAAATGTGTGTAACAACCCAAGTAGATCCCAAGAATATCAATATCTTCCTCCTCCTCTTCCTCCTGGCAAACAGCAGCAAGATGCCATGCACATCCCACTACCCCCATCAAGGTCTCAGGGTGCAGGAAGTTCCCCACACCTGAGCAAAACCCCATCCTGGAGGACCTCTGAGTGATTCAAAAAATATGGTCCTAGGAGGCTGATGCACTTTTAGTGGATAATATAGCACCTCAAACAGAACCTACCAAGACAAGGTTCGTGACTCTCTGATGTATCAGTGAGGTGATTCATGTGTTAATATTAGTGTTTTTCATCAAATTCAGCTTCTCTGGCTCATATTTCTTGACAGGATTTTATGCTACACCCATTGATTACAGTTCCTTTTTGTTTGGATGGATTTTTAAAGTCTCTTTGCTTGAGGAAGCTGCAAGATTGTTTGCAAATGCGTACCACCAGTAAGCTGCTGTTCGTCGGTTAAGCCTGAATTACTCAACCCCAGGACTTCCACAATAATCCATTTGTAATTCTTCAATTACCCTCCAAGAAGCCAAGTGCTTAATTGCCTTCTCCCTCCAACCTTGTTGCCAACGGAAATCCACATTTAAGGGAGAATAAGAATATTGACCTTTTCTTTTCAGGTAATACCAACTAATTATGACTTATTCAGACCACTTAATCGATGTATTGTAAGATAATTGCTCCCTGCAAGGACCAGGATATCTTTGCTGTAGGCAAAAATATTCAGTAACTATCTAATTACTAAAATTGTGGCATTTTCTGCTCTTGATGTGTCTGAGCTGAAATGCAGCCCCTTGACCACAGACAAGGAGCAGAGCTGGACTCAGGAGAGGCTGGACAAATCAATCACAAACCATTGGAGCACACAGGGCCATGACATGTATTTAAACCCTCTGACAGAAAATGTGCCAAGCAAGGCAAGTGGAAACTTTAATTAGCTGATCTTCAAAGTTGTATCTTATGTCCTGCAAAATAAATTCTAATCCTTGCACTGTTTTGACAGTTATTCTGGCCTGAATGGAATTTCTTTTGCTGATGTGCTAATCCGGATTTCATTTAAAATTTTCATTTATATTTGCTCATTGTTCCTTTTGCTGAATTTAATTAGAGTTTTTCCAGGATTGGCTGAGGCTGTTTTGGGAAGGGAATTTGTACAACAAGCTGTAGCATGCTGGAGAAATTATAACCCTGGACTTTTTAAAATTAAATTAAAGTGAAGGGTAAAAATTTAAAAGTATGCTGCAAAAGTATTAATCTTATTTCACACACAGAAATTCATAAACTTGAACATTATGCAAGTCTTGTTGAAAGTTAGAGCAAAACAGCAGTCTTATTACTGCTCCTGCATTGTTCCATCCTTCAGCTTATTCAGATTTAACTGAGTTTTTGTGTCTGCAGAGAGACTTGAATTAGAAAACTACCAAACATAAAAAATGTGTGGAGGTGAAATGTCTGTCTGTTGGAAGAAACAGTGCTAAAATCCCTTGGACTGAACTGACTGAACTGTTGACCTCTGTGTTAGAAGACAGCACGACACATTGTAAGTGAAACACTGATTATTACAAACACTTTTAACGGCAGAAGAGATTTTTATTTGAGGTTTTATTTTAACTCTGTCAAAACAACATAGAATCCAGATGTAGTTTGTTAGGAAAGATGGAACACAAAATCACCTGAATCAGTAAGTTTGCCATCCTCCTGAGTTGCCTGACTAATGAATCAGGTGAATTTGGAGATTAAAGTAGATGGTGCTCAATTCACCAGCTAAAATTTTAGTCTTCCCAGCACACATAAAAGGCAAAATACTCCATTTTCCTTGACACCATTGAAAGTCAAGGTCATGTAGGTCCTTTTCCACAACTGGAATGCTGTGGTGTGAGCAACACAGTGCTTGGGAGTTAAAAAGCCCGTCTTAGATCTGCAGAACAATTTGACCTGCAAAAGATCCATCTTCCTATTGCTAGTAGGATGTGAAAACTTTATCAGGCCTGATAGCCCATAGAAATGAGGTTATGGTGATGAGTCCTGTCACATTGTGTGGCAGGAGGAGAGGAAATGGCCTCAAGTTGTGTTAGGGAAGGTTTAAGTTGGATATTAGGAAAAATACATTCACAGAAAGGGAGGTCCAGCACTGGGACAGTGACTGGAATCACCAACTCCGGAAGTATTCAAAAAACATGTGGATCTGGCGGTGGAGAACATGTTGATCTTTTTTATAAAAGGCAGCAGCTTAAACAAAGATTTCTGGCACTTTTGTGTTTCCTCAGTGTGTCTGAAACGTTTTCAGGAGTAGCAGATTTGAAAGAGGACCAACCCAAATCTCTTTTCCTTTCAAAGTGATAGCTGAAGACAAGCCAGTAACTTACCCACAGTATCTACATTACCATAAATAATTGAATTACCTGTGTTGGGTAAACCCTGCCATTTGCCTCTTTGGAAATGCAAATGCAAAAATAGGCAAAAAAAGCCCCTCAAGTGATAGATGTTTTTAATAACAGTTAGAAAGTGAACTAATGGGAAATGTTTTAAAAGTTTATGAAAAGTCTGTAGTTTTGGTGAGCTTTCTGTCACTTTTAAATGCAATTGAATAAAGAATAGGTATAAGAGAATGTATATAATGGCACTAAAAATTAACTTCTAGGTTTTTTCTTCCAATTTCTGTGAGCACAGAAATCCTTTCTTTATTACTTTGATATCTTTCAATTTTTAGTGGGAAAACTGCAAATGTTTGGTCTAACGTGCGTCACTCACGTGTCCAATAATTCACTGAAGCACAAAGCATCTGAAATTAACAGCAACAGCATTATTTTTTCTATTGTAATAGCATTTAAATAGAAAAATGTCATGTTCCTGGTAGCAAGATATCCTCCAGAAACATGTTTTGGTGGGTGGTTTTTGAGGTAGTGTCAGAGTTATGGCTTGTTTCCTTAAAATATTTCCCATGAGCCTGCTACATGGAAACTGCTCTCCCATAAACCTTCCTCCTGGACACCAAAGGTTGGACATCTGTTGTAAACTAAACAGCAGCTTTTGGAGGCAGATGCCTGGGAAGTTATCTTTCCAAAAAAAAAAAAAAGCAATTTGCTGTTTTAGGAGCAGCATGGGCGACTACCAGGGAATCCTCATCTTGAGGGTGTTTTCTGAGTGAATATAATTTGATGCTGATCAGCAGGTGTGCTGAAATTGGACAAATCCACTCTCCTATGAACCTTCCTGAGCAGGGATTCCTACCCATTGGAGAGTAACCATGAAATTAGTAATCTTGCAGTTTTACAGATGCATGTTCTGTGTTACTTACCCTAAGCCACTGACCGGGATGTAAAAACGTGGGATTGAAAAGAAATTAGAATACAAGTTTTTTGGGTCATTTTACCAAAAAATGCCCTTGATCATTCCAGCCATTTCATTTGAAAAAATGAAAGCATGGGTTCAGATTAATGACAAGGAAATCTTGATTGTTTCCTGAAGCTGTTTGTGAAGCTCTGAAGAAAAAGAGCGTTGGTCAAACTATGGGAATCACACAGGATGTCATTAACTTATTCCAGTATTGATAAAAACAGAGTTGGTTTTCTGTAAAGGAAAACCTCCAGAAATAGCTTCCACCTTCAGTCCATTGAACAAAACCTACACATATTTCAATATTATTCATATAACTCAAAATATATTTCTGTTATGATGGCTCAAGTGATTTGTCAGCCCCATATTTCTAGTAAATACTTATTCCAGCCCTTTTTTATGTCTGAACCCATTGTAATCACTGCAGCTCAAAGTTTTAGTCTGCTATGACCCCTTCCAAAGCAGATCCCAGAAACATCTGTCCTAGAGCAGAATGTGTACTTTCAGCCTGGTGTAGCACAATCCAAATGAAGTAAGGAAAATAGAGTTCATATCCAAGTTTCCACGTATGTCTTGAAGGAATGGTAAATAAAAATAAATGAGATAGGATGAAGAAGAAGAAGAAAAAGGTAATGAGTGGAGTAATTAAATGTTGTATTCTCAGGCTTATTGCTGTATTTTATGATGAAGGGGAACTAATTTGAAGTTCTATTTATCTTTTAAATATTGGAATAAAAAACATAGGGACTATCAATAGTCATCATTTACATTAAATAACCAGTTAACTACTGTTTAACAAGACCACATGTCTCCTAATGAGAACATTATCAATGCATGATAAAGGGTGAGAAACTCTTCTACTTTAATTTGAATTTATCAGGACACTGTGGAATCTGAGAAGGAAGCACTCTGTTCTCCGTTT